>JASANF010001752.1:0-122782 GCA_030248245.1 Trissonchulus sp. WLG1_4 | reverse complement strand
ACTGAACTATTAACACTCTAAACTCACAGCAGAATTTCAGCGAATAAAATCGAATTCTCCTATTCCAAACTTTGATACTACCGCAGCGACAATCTCATACTTACATGATTAATAAGTTACGCTGCTTTTCTAATCCTTATCCTAATCATAACTAATCATAATAGGTTTTAACCAATTATAGTTGTATGTAGATCAAGCTTGAAACGTTAGAGAACTATAGAAATTTTACAAATTTGACAAATTTGATGGTTTTGACGCAATTTGGAAAATGTTTTCAAATTTTAGCAACGAAAATGCATTTTTAGCCCTTTTTGGGTCAAATCAGCTAAGACTTCTTTCAGCCTCCAACAAAAAAAGTGCGTTACAGAACGCACATGCCAAAAAAGTGGCAAATTTCAAAAAAAGTGTGGCGGTTACCACTTTTTGACGCAAAAAACACTGATAACTAGCCTAGCGCATGCGTAGCTATAGCCAGTCAGGTGAAGGTTAGCTACAGCTAGCCCAGTGCAGGCTAGCTATGGCAAGCTTAGCTTAGGTACGTACGTACGTATGCGCCTACATGAGATTACGTAACAGCACACGTATGTTACGAAGAGCGAAAGCAAGTTAAAGACCTGCCGCCGCTGAGGCGGCGGCAGGAAAAACAGTGCTATAAGTTGCTTGTAATTTGGTTTAACTTTTATGCATAGTGAATGTACGTAGGTACAATACTGCGCGTAAAAAAATTCCCTGTTCGTCGGCGTACGACGAGCTTCATCCTTCGCGAAAAAAGACGGTGACGAACGGTGGCTGGAAATGGTGAAGAAAAAATTTTCAATTTTTCACTTTTTCACATTGAAAATGTGTTTTGGAGCACTTTTTAAAAATTTTTCGTTCGTCACTTTCCGGCCAACCTTGGTCACTTTTCGCAACGGATGAAGCTCGTCGTACACCGACAAACAGGGAACTTTTTGCACAGTACTGTATCGCAACACATAGACCCGTACACAAATCTGTGCAAAACTGAGTCCACTAACACTGCCGCTGTTCTATTCGAGAAATCTTATGCAAATTGATGTCAGCGTTGAAGTGGCTTAGTGGTTAAGATGGTGGACTAAAAAACCGCGTATTCGATGGTGATGGTTCGATTCATCTTGTCTTTACTTTTCTTTCGATTTCTATAGCGTGCGGTATAAGTAAGGCGGCGCTGTAGAGTGCAGTATAAGTAGATTGCACGCTACAGCGTGCCGTTATAATAACCAGGTTATAGCACGCTACTAATACACTAAACCAAAAATTACAATACGTTGTGAATGCGTTAACCTGAGCGGCCTCCAGTAAAAATATATAGGTACCACGATCAAAAATTACAGTTGTGTACAGCGTCGGAGGAAAAAATTTAAACTTGACAAAAATTTTGGTTAATTAGAACATGAAGTAAAATATTTCTTAAATTATCTTACCGGAAATTAAAAAAGTTATAAAAAAGTATAGATTCAAAATTTTGAATAAAAGTTATAATTTAAGTTAAAGTTAAGAAATTGGCGGAATTTAAGTTAAAGTTAAAGTATGGGTGCTTGAATTTAAATTAAGTTAAAGTTAAAGTAAGACCCTTAACTTTTTTGAAGTTAAAGTTAAAGTTAAAGTAAGACCCCTAACTTTTTTAATTTTAGTTAAAGTTAAAGTTTAACTTTTTTGCTCTAGTTACTTCACGAGGTTGCCTTAGGTATCCGAGTGAAGCGAGCCGGTGGCCGAGGGGTTAGGCGTGACAGTCCTGCCACAAAGTCGTCATTGGGAAGCAGGCCCAGTCTGTGGCGACGGATCAAAACCCAGCCAAAGCTTGGACTTAGAAAAGTTTAGGAAGGAAAGGGTTAAGTAACACCTAAACGGCTATAAAGATAAGTAAGATCCTCTGTTTACTTTTTACCTACCAGATCTGTCTCAAAATCACTTCCTTGAAGCTGCGAAACAAACTAATTTAGTACAGTGACCCAGAGCTTCATAGAATTTGACTAGGGTTGTTAAGAACTTAGATGTACTTGCAGTTGTCCAATTTCCTAGGTTATTCTAAAGCTAGACTGGCTGTTAAACCCGTCTACATTTCACACTATGTATGTTCAAGTCACTTTTTCCAAATGTAGGCGGTCAATTTTTAAAACCCAATAATTAAATGAGTAAAGGAGTTATTATCACTATTCGAAATAGGTAGTAAATTTCTTTTTATATCATATTTATAAATGAAAGAATAGAACCTGACCGTAAAGTAGGTGTATTTTCAATAGGGTCTTTACTCAATTGTTTGAAATCAATAGGTCTGCTATATCTTGTGAGATTTCTTCAAGTTTTTCATCATTAAACATACAAAATATAAACGTCATATAAATGTAAAAACGTTCGGGGTTAGGCTCTTTAAAGGTTAAATTGTTTGGTGCTTGTTTTGTTGATTTGTTGACCAAAGTAACATTTGACAGTGACATTAAATAAACAAAATACTAATTCCTATAGGATGTATATATTCAGCAATTCCGAATTCCGAGTTCATTAAACCACTTTTTATCAATTTCATATTCTTTTGAATTTCGTTTTCCTCTATGACTAATTAATTCTGTATTATGTACCTTTTTTACTTATACATCGTACTGTAAAAACGACCAGCCATTTCTTGGAATTTTACTGTGTACATGGTAGGGGAAAATATGACACCCTTCTTTATTTTAGCAAATCGATGAAATGATTCTGATACTAAATATTATGTTTTCCGGTCTCATGGAAAACAGTTTCCGGGGAAACACAACAATTTTTCAGAAAACAATAGTTGAGTGGTCAAACAGTGTAAACAGAAATCACAACGAAATTTATTGTAAAATATTGCTTCGGTTATAAAAAAACGACTGAGTACTAAATTTTTAAGTCCGCGAGCTCAAAGATGAAAAATTTAAAGGCAGTAGGTATATATTACAAATAAATGCAACTGCCTGAAATTGATTCCAGATTTGCAATTCATCTTTCCCTGATTAAAAAATTTAGGTACTAACAGTCAGTAATCAATAACACTTAACATCCCCTGTAAGGCTTTAATTGCTCAAAAAACTTCCATTTTAACTTTGGACGGATTTATTTAGTGATTAAACAAGGGTCCAAATTTTATGGTAGACATGGCAGCATTATTTAGGACAGGAGCATACCAAACTTAAGGCCAAACTGCCGAATTTCGTGTGAGGATAAACATGATTTAAGTATAAGGCAAGGTCAGATTCTATGAGGATAGAAAAGTACTAATGTTGAATAGAAAGATGATGCCCCACTTTTGAAAGAATGAAAGAAATGGGGGCGCCGGGAATCGAACCCGGGCCGCCTGCTTCGAAGTCAAGCATGCTAACCACTACACCATAGCCCCCGAGTCTCATAGGCCCTAATTCTCATTTATAACACTAAAAACAATTACCTAGTGTCAACTCAACATTGGCCCAATAGATCAAACGTTAAACTGCTAGTCTGCCGGTTTAGAGATCGGCGGTTCGGTTCCCCCATTTTGTCAATCTAATATCAGTTACTGTCTAATAAAAAGGGTCTCTTTCTTGACATTACTGTTACATGTCGCACTTTTTTTGACAATGTATTCTGTCGCGTATCTGACTTATTAACATCTTTCAGGTTATTTCAGCTGAGCTTTTGTCATGTTTCTTTCCTGCTTTCTATTTTTAAACATGTTTGCATTTTCACACGGAGTTCTTTTTAATTCTGTCGGCTGTTTAATGCAATGCTTTGTCATCAGAACAAATTATTGTTGCCAAAAATCTGTTCCAACTTTGAAGTACCAACCTACATCCGAAAAGGAGTTTCAATTTTCAGATAAAGGGTGGGCCACTTATTTGCGAAGTCTGTTATTCCGCGGAGGAAGAAGTGGTTAATACGAAAACGCAGATGCTGAGCTGACTACTTTATTATTTGCATTTTTTGATGAATATGTGGAACTGTTTTACATAACTTTTTGCTATTCATGTCATGACTGTAACGGGAACGTTTAAAAAGAACCTTTATGGAACCAAGCAGCAGTTTCTTGGAAAATAGAAAAAATTTAAAAAATGTGAGTTCTGATTAGCAGCTATGACCCAACCGACGTCAGCTCAGAAATCAGTTCAAAAAGTATATCCTGTCGCACATATTTATTATTTTTTCTATTTATAACATCGGCAGCTTTTTTTGGAGGTTCATTTCAGAAGAACTGATGATAAGTTTTTGCACTGTTTTTACACTGTTGCAGTAATAGCGAAATGCTAACATCACTATGTATAATAAAGAAAACACTGCTAGAAAATCTTGCTTACTAATAACCTATTCACAAGTAAACAATAAAATACAAAAACATTAAAGTTAATAACTGCACAGAAATGTTTAACGCAATTTTTACAGCATTATCATTCATTTTTGATTGATGAAATTCTGAAGATGCGAAAAAATGACTGTGATATCCGAAAGGAACAAACTCAGGCGCGGTTATGCTTCCAATTTCTTCCAATGTTTCGGCGTTGAGAATCATTACTTGACCTAAAAACACAAATTTAATTTGTATCCAAACAAATTATTTGAAGAGCTGTATTTTTCACTGAATAAAAAACTAAATTTTTCAGTCACTCAGTGGCAGTCTCAGTTATTTTATTTTTTATGCTTACTGACATTTATTGACATTGACAATTTCATACATGTAAAGTAAAAAGTTGCAGCATTTCGCAGAAAAATAGGTCATGTTTCTAACTAATTGGTTACTAACAAACCAAAAATTGAGTTTTTTTCTAAAATTTTTTTACAAATAAACAAAAAAATGAGTACAAGTCATAGCCAAGTTAAGGTAAAACCAGACTTCTCTTTCATGTTCACCTATCAGAAAAATAAGAAACAAATCGCTAACACATAAAAAAATCCTGCACCCTGAGACAAAACACTGATTTCTTTACGAATTGCAAGCATGAAGAGTAGAGCAGTCACAAAAATCATGCCACCTGTTTTGTCTCAAGGTTCAGCTATTTCTGCTCAGACTTTAGGTTTACCTTTTAAATTGTTCGTATCAACCACCCCAGTTAAAATAACACCGTCAGCTTCGTCTTTAGAATTGGGAGATGGCACAAAAACTGGAGCCGACGGATATAGACCACTCCCAGGAACCCAAGACTTTAACTGAGCTCCCTTGTGCTGCACATCAACCTAAAACAAACACAACTACAAATTACAATAGCACCTACAAATACAAATACTCGGTACTGTCACTACTAAGCCCGGCTCATACTCGTCCTCATGTCGTAAATGAGAATTAGGGCCTGTGAGACTCAGGGGCTGTGGTGTAGTGGTAGCATTCTTGTCTTCGAGGCAAGCGGCCATGGTTCGATTCCCGACGCCTCCATTTCTTTCATTCTTTCGAAATTGGAGTCTCCGTTTTCTGTCAACACTTATTTCTCTCATTCTGTCCGTAAGCAGCAATAAACAATTTCGCCAAATACCTCAGTTTGTCACTCCAAGAAAGTATGCGTCACGGTCCAATTTGTATGTCACACATTTTGTAAATGCTTTACAATAGGTAGCTGACAAAATCCTTAATCCCTGCTTGAAGTTGATGTCATAGTACATACGTATGCAGATTGCCGCAACATTTTTATTACTTGTTAAAGTCATCACTCTATGTTTTCACCGCAATTAGCGTATGTACTGTTTGTTCACAGTCTACTACGTAACAATTGTATAAGTTTGCATTCAGCTTTAACCTTGATAATCTTCGAATCGTCAGAATACGGCTTGTCAAGCATATAAAGCCATGAGTGTTTTACGCCTCGATACTGCGGGTTGATTGTCGGGTACTCTGCCGAGAAGGAAACGTATGCCGACGGTAGTTGACGGTGCGTTTGGGTTTCACCAAACTTGAGACGAATATCTTCCAACTGTGCTTCTTGAGGCCAACTCTGAAATATAGAATAGAATAACTCGGGATCCAACTTAATTTTTGGGATTAAATTTATAGTTGTTTAGTTTATAAATTCTCCACATAGAATATTGAAAAATGAATTAAATTGCAAAAAAAGTTCTGTCTGATCGTCAATAACACTCCGGTAATCGAAATACAATTTAATAAGTTTAAAACCTAAAGAAGCGATTAATTTATAATTTACTTCAGCTTGTTGAGTCAGATTCTTCATAGTCATAGTCGAAATGTACTAGTTAAACTGCTAGTTTGGTGTTTCTTATAGCATTTAACTCCTAAGCGAGCATAAATAAACAAACATAAATTACAAGTATAGATTAAACCATGGCAACTCTATGTTATGTAAATCAGCTTACGCTTGAAGATCGTAACGTATTCAAGTCCATGTTGATTTTATACGGGTTTGCATTTTTGTACGTTAGTGCTTGCACAACTATGTCATCTTTTTCTTCGTAAGCGTTGGCCTAAAATATAAACAATTTAAATAAACAAACTAGAAATTATGATTAAAGCTATTATGCCTTTAGTTGATGATTACAAAAATTATTGGAATGAAGGCCGCTATTGTCGTTGATGAAATCCTGGAGATTGAAACTGAATACAAAACAAGTGTACTTACAAAAAAAATCGCATAGTAAATACAAAAACTGATCAAATTTACATTCAATTTGAACATTTTTTGCCTATTGTCATGGTTCAGTTATCAGTTGGAGACCATTTCTTATGGTACTGGAGGCTTAGATTTAGACTTTTTTACACACAAATCTTAAGTTTGACAAGCACCATTTCGCCGTTTGGAGAAATTCTAAACTAACCACGTGCAAAATAAACAAGGAAGGTGTCACCACAGCTTTTTCAAACCCAGACGATCGTTTATCCATAATCAACAGTTGGGTGGGCACAGCTGCATTGAATCGATACCATTTAAATCGGGGCTGGGGATAACTGGCCAATAGGAGACAGGGATTAAATAGATATGAGGTAGTTAACAGGATTAAATAATTGGCGGTGACAGCCAGTGAGTGGGTGTACCTGAAATTGACCAGTACCATTTAATGGTGATTTTGTTATGTATTCCTTCTACCACGTACTGCTGTTGTTGAATTGGTGCGATGTCTTCACTGATTTATTTATACACCTGAAATTACATGGGTTTTAAAACAGTATCTACATTAATTGGTGCACAGTTTTTGTAGATGTTACTTCAGCTTATCCAACTACAAAATTTTCTAGGCAAATATTGACTTTACTAGTTTCCTACCTTTAATAGTTTAATAGTCACCAAACACCTACATGTTATGCAGAAACATAAATCAAATTCTTAAATTCTTGTCTGAATTCTTTCACCCCCTTTTCCGAAAATTTTGCTTTCATATTGTACATGAACTCTCAAAATCCAGCCATAATGAATCATGTTGCTAAATTTATATTCTTTCGTTTTAGTCGGCGTTCACGTTATTACAACAGAAATGTCCTATAAAAATTTTGGGATACAAATTTACAAAATATGTGCACCTTTAATATATCCAATTGCGCAATTATGCTGTAATTCTACTGTTTTTGCAAGTTTTATGCTTATTTTGTCATGTGATTAGCATAGTATATTCCCACTGCAAGAATAATATGCTTGCAATTTTTCAGTAAAGCATTTCATAAAAAAACAGATATGACATAAACATACCAAAATATCAAAATAAACATATAAAACATATAAACAATATTGACATAAAATATTAACAAAATAAACTCAAATTCAGTCAGATTCTTTACCCAAGTTCAGCTTGCGAGGTTGGGTTTTCGTAAGTCCAGCTATCGATTTGACCTTCAACGACACGGCAATTATGCAAATTAACATCGGCCAGTTGCAATCGACTATAGATAGTCGCGTTGCCTGTACGCTGATCGATTGTGTAAACTGTACGACTAAAACGGATTAATAGGATCAAAGGGATTAGTAGCTTATCGAGTTAGATTTAACGTATGAAGACTGGTTCAAACTTGTCCCTGTCTTTGTGGCCGTTCTTTTGCCCCTAAGCGATTTCAGACCAACTGCATAGCCAAATATGCCAATTTTTTTGCGCGGCGATAGTGGAGGTTACTTCCAGACCCAATACAAAGAATTAGCTCAATTTGTCAATTTTTCGGAGTAGCTAACCGAAGTTTGTCCTTGTCCCTGTGTCCTTAAGGACAAGTATAAACCGGGTTTTTTCAGGATTAAATTGACTACGTTCGACGGAATGAATAAAGTCAAACACTGAATCCTGAAGAATGCTATTTGAATTTTTATTAAGTTTTTGTTTTGAAACTGAGTTTGTGTGATTCCTTTCGTTGTTGTTATTGCTTTCTGAATTATGAAGATTGCACCTAAGTTTAAAAAATACATTACTTTAAAAACTTAGAAACGTTCAATTTTACGACTAAAATTTACGTGAAAAACATTACATTACAATAAATATTTTACAAACCTTGCAGTGTAAAGCTTATCGTTGCGTAGCTTTAGGCTCAAGAATGAACCCCAAATCCGATTTCCATAAACTGGAGAATGAGCAGAAACGTCGAAAATGTGCTCCTCTGGAGACAACTTTAGCTGCTGTACAAGCTGGGTGGAAAGAATTTGATTTTTCTCCAAGTTTGGTGACATTATCAAACCTCAAAAAACATTAAAATATAGTTTCAAAACTTGTAGTAAAGCGCAGTTATTATGCTAGAAAACTATTCTCAATAAGAAAATAAAGCTTTTTCAAACTTTTGTCTTCCTATTCTATCAGCTATATATGTATATAAAGCTTGAATGATTCTGCCAAATTTCTGAAAAATATCTGTAATTTAAGGGGGTAGTGTCGCGAAAGCAGTTTTGCTCATAGGCTGTGAAAATAGAACTTTTTGTTTTGAAGTAGTACATGCAATGAGAAGCTAGTCCAACGCTGTATGGTATCAAATAATTACTGCCAGACATCACACTATCAATATTGACAAATATCTTGGACCAATCGTCATTAGTAAGCCAGACATCACACAATAGGGACATAAAAGTTCAAAAAATCAAGCCAGATATCAGATTGGCCAGCTTGTGAAGTACACATCATGTGTGGACGCACAATTTTTTGCGACAAATAAGAAAAAAGAAAATTGAAGGTTCGTTTTTCTTCTGATTTGAAAATAAGCGTCTAGATTTTCCACAATTTATCATTATTGCTGTTATTATTTTACAGTTTAAGTACACCTTCACAGTTCAAACTAGTATTACTCCACAGCCGCTACAGCAATCTGCACTAAATTTTGTGTGCATAAACTACAACATATGTGCTATTAGTCTGTGTAAAAAAACTAAACAGAAAAATTGATAAATGTGACTAAAAAATGGAATGTGAATAGGTTTTTTTTTCGTCATTTTTCCGACTTTGAGACATTATTGCAAACTATATGCTGCACCAATTTTGCTGAAACTTGGCAAAATAATTTGGCTTTTAGTAGATTTTTAAAATATAAAAGAACAATTTCTAACATTTTACTGAACAAGTTTTACAGTCGCGCAAAATCGACTGCTTTCGCGACACTACCCCCTTAAGTGTACTGCTAGTAGCTTACCTGCTAAATTTTGCTCATCTAAAGCGATTAGATAGTCAGCCACTCGGTGCAGATTCTGATTGGGTTGAAGATAAGCCACGCGTGGGGGTTGATATTTTTGTTGATCCTAAAACATACCTAAATTATGGCGTTAAACCAGCCTAATTTATTTCATCTGTAAGGGTCAAACAGAAATATTGAAGTCTAAATATTGATATTAGTTACGTATTGTACTGAGAATTAATTTTAATCTAAGTTTAGTTAATATATAACCTTTTTAAATATAAATAATTTTTTTTGTAGAATTACAACAGCACTTTACAATTTCAGTGAATCTTGTATTCCATGCAACTCCAGATTTGGCCATATCTTGATTATGCGAGTTCCAAGTATCAAAGTTTTCGGTCCGATAATATCTAAAAAATAGGTGTGGTTATTTAAACGCAATTAATATTAAAAGCGTAACCAGAAACTCTATTCCACATTATAACTATTCACATTTCACAATCACAATAACAAATACAATTGAAATAATACTGAACAATTTAACTAACATTATATTTTACTTAAACGGCAGACAAATCATATATATCTGCTATTGCACATTCAATCGATTAACGGCACTTTTTTAACCGGCCCATGGTTTATGACCAGTTCGGTTAATACAAGAAACCGCAGTCAACCTTCTTAAGGTTGAAAAAACTGCCCTGTTTTAAGGTCGATGAATGGTACTCATAATTATGGGCCAATTCCTAAAATGGATTAAGCCTGGTTCATACTTCGTGTTTTAGTGCTTAGCACTTTAGTGCTAAAGCACTTGTGCTTTACGACAGTTTTTGTGCTTTTGTGTTCAAGGACAAAATTAGTGCTTTCGCCTTGTGCTTTTCTCTTTGTGCTTTAGTGCTTTTCTCAGTGTGCTTTGTGACATAAAATTGTAGTGCTTTTCTCTTTGTGTTGATGTTTGGTGCTTTAGTGCTTTCATTGTGCTTTAGTGCTTTTGTGCTTAGCACAGTCAGTTCATATATACTTGAAAGGACAAAAGCACAGAACACAAAATCACGAGTTTGTATTTGAATTCCGATTGGATAATATTTTGTCAGTGTTTTATGCAGTATTTTTATGTAATTCAATAAATGTTTTTTCTGTGTGATTAAAATTTGATAAGCTTACCGTTATGTTAGTTTATCGACAGAGATTTGAAACTTTTCCTTTAATTTTAGTTTATTTCTGCAGTTGTTCAAGAGTTTAAATTTAAACTAATACTTGTGAAAATGCATAAAAAATTCTGAACTCAGCTGCTGAATTTTGGATAAATAGTAAAAAACAAAAAAAACAAAAAAAAACTGAAAAAACACAAAATAATTTGGATAAAAAATGCTATATCAAATACAAAACAACCGGAAATAGAAATATAGATACATTAAATACAAAAAAATAGACCACAAATGTAAACATACATACATAAAACAGAGCTATAATGACATAAAAAACTGCCCAATCTAAATTCCAACGTAATTTTGATTGGCTAAGCACTAAAGCACATTTTGAAAACATGAACATTGCCCATGTTTTCAAAGCACGTCCTAAGCACCTCGAAAGGACACATTTGAGTGCTTAAGCACTAAAGCACAAAGCACGAAGTATGAACCGAGAAAGCACAAGTGCTAAAGCACTAATGTGCTAAAGCACTAAAGCACGAAGTATAAACCTCAAAAGCACTAAAGCACAAGCAAAAGCACTAAAACACTAAAGCATGAAGTATGAACCGGAAAGCACAAATCTGAAAGCACAAAGCACAAAGCACGAAGTATGAACCGGCAAAGCACATGTGCTAAAGCACTTGAGTGCTAAAGCACTAAAGTGCTAAGCACAAAAGGACGAAGTATGAACCGGGCCTTAAACGGACTAGATTGTAATTAGTCTTGCTAATAACTCATGAATTTGTACGAAATTTACGATAGCAATTATCTGTAGCACCTCCCGCTTGTACACAATATTTCTCAAGTCTACCTCAACATCGAGATAAGTTATTAGGCAAACAAATTTTAATCTAATCCGGTATATCGATTTTAGGAATTGGCCTTATGTTTTCACAAACATTCTGTCCCGACATTAGCCTGTTAAACATAATTAAAAAACACTGTAGGTTCCATTGCTGGGGCGCCTCATGGGGCATCACGTGGGGCCATGGGTTTCCCCATGAAGCACCCCACGCGTTTTTTAATAACAAAAAACAGTCTTTAGGAAAGAATTGTTTGTGGGCAAGACATTTTATAAATGAGAATTAGGGCCCACTAAATTTAGGGGCTGTGGTGTAGTGGTTAGCATTCAAGATGTCGACGCAAGCGGCCCGGGTTCCATTCCCCGCGCCCCCATTCTTTTTATTCCGCCTAGAGGCGGAATTATTAGAATCATAAAGTTGCATGAAATGCGTGCAAGGTAATTTATGTACGTATTATATAGCCATATGTTTATCACTATGCTAGTTTATAGCGGAAAGCGTGTTGCAACCGTGGGGGGCATGACCGCCATAACGAAGTACAGATTGAAAGTAAACTAAAATTCCAAACAAGCTACAAACAAGCAGAAGCTGTGTGCAAAAGATGTTCTCACTAAGCAGCAAGCGCCAAAGCCTGAGTACGTAATTAGGTAAACCAATTAAAAAATCTGCTGCGCAGCAAAACTTTAGATAAACGGTGTACATAGCTTATAGCAGTGACCTGGCTACAAAAACGTAACATCAATCTCACGTTAAAACCGTCGAAAAAAAGTTTTTCGTTCCAGCTTGCATGCCTGTTTGAAAACCTTCCTCGGTAAACGTGCTAAAATGTATGACAGTGTTCATTTTTAGCCTATTGAATTAACAACTGAGGTTGGATGCCCTTTTTGTTCACAAACGAACAGTTGCTGTAGCATGTCTTTGCTTAAAAATCAAAATCATAAGTATTAGAGATGCAAATCGCTAGAGTGTGCACTAGGTATGCTGGAACTGGGTACTGGCGGCTAAGCTCCGATCGTTGTAGGAATATACAACGTTTGTTCGAAGTAGGTTTAGGTAGATCCGATGTGCTAGTTTATGTATGTACTGGAGATAAACTATAATGATTTCGTTGAGTGGTACAGTTATAATATGCCTTTATAATGTAATGACTGAGATCCTGCAAATTACAAAACGCAACATTGTAGCCTGTAGTTACCATTGCCATGAAATTCATTGTGACTATCAGAAACTACATTTAGGAAAAATATGCATCAGTGCCAATTAAGGTGGTAGTTCCATAATAGCAGTGACCCTCATTTCAGACAAATCTATATACTATGGGTAAAGGAATTATAATTTTCGTAAACTACACCAAAAAACGCCCAGAGCATTTTTTATTTGGTGTAAAATTCCAATGTTAAGACTAGCTACCACGTTGGCTTGCTGAACTGTAAGCCAATGGGGTAGCTAGTCTTGAATTTGGATTTTATCAATGATCAAAGCACGATAGCAGCAGCTTCGAGTCTTGTTTTAAAAAATTGGAGTAATCTTATTCCTACTTTAGTGATTGTCCTGAAAAAGAGCTCTGAAAATAGCCTTATGTAAAAAAACTGCGATTCTGAAACTACCACCTTTATGAAATCGTGGGTAGCTAACGTAGAAGTACATACGTGTGCAAAACTGCAAAGGCACTCTGTATTTCAAATTTTACTGGGTCTGAGTATTTATCATTGCCCTTGGTAAATGGGTTAAGGTTGTAAACTCAACAGTGAAGGTAAACGTTATTATATGAGTTGAGGAAATGAGATCAGTGCTAACTGTTTGAATGAGTTGAAATTTTAATCTGAGATTTTACTATTGGCACTTGGCAGGTGTACTGTATAACTGTAAAACTACCTACACACACGCTCTCCGAACCGCTTTCGCAGACAACAGACGTTAAGACGTTTCTTTTACTTACTTACTCATTCACAGACACAAACACACACACGCACACACACATGCAGACAATGTTCCTGTAAACTTATTTGCATATTATTGTCAATAGGCATTATCACTACACTACATAGTGCACAATGCACATAATGAGCCAATGTAGTCGAACGAGTCTGGGTATCAAGAGCACGTATTGTGCACTTTGATACCCAGACTCATTCTAAATGAGCTGCTGCGCTGTGGCGCAGCAGCCAAAATAGCATCAATCCATAGGAAAGCAGAACTTTTGACAACAGAAAGTCCTGCCCCCGTCTGATTTTGAATCGTGCTGCACGTATCCCCCCTTGGTTGAAAGTTTGTTTCGTCTGGCAACTGTCTGATTGGCTGTTGGCCAATCAGACAGTCACAGCCACAGCGAATCAGCGTTTAAAAGTAGATACGTAATACAGACATTTGATAGCATGACAAAAAATTAAGCACATATTTGCAGTGGTATTTAATTTTACATGAACAATAAAAAAACTTCGTTTTATTTTAAAGCTAAATTTTGATGATTTTAATTAAATGCCACTTTTGCAACAGTAGCAAATTTAACGCCTCCAGACTGGAATAGTGAGTAGTGAAGTGGTCAGTGCCATTGCCCGATAACCCGCAGGCTGCCGGTACGATTGTCACTCATGCAGTTACCTATGCATCTAAATAAATAAATTTTTCATTTAATAACTTTATTTTGCTGGTTACGCGAACTCTCTGCGCAGGAATTTTACTCCTTTTAGGAGTCTACTGTTTTTTGTTCCTTCTAGAGAAGGAATTGTTTTGAAATCAACTCTGCATAGTGTAAAAGTACATAACAGCCACATGTTGTCCAGCGCATATGATTAACACGTAAAGTCAGTATGGAAACCGACTGCTCTTTTTTTGAAGACAGGCTTTTTGCTTACTATTTTTAATGAAATAATGCTTAATAATACTTTTGCCTGAGAAGTAAGTTGTCATTTTACTAAAATTTCGTGATTTAAAAAGCTTTCGTTCGGTAATTTTTCAAACTCGATACATATACTTATCACGTGATCGTCTAGTCTGCTGTTTGTTTTGTACTTCCCATCTACATAGTCAAAACTAAAGAACACTATTCATCAAACTGGCGTGGTCGAGTGGTCAGAAGCGCTAGTGTAGAAATTGTTGATATGAACTTTGAGGGTTCGACACCCATTCGTTGACTTTTTTGCAAAAAATTTACACCGCAAAATCTTTTGTCAGCAAAAACTGTTTTGACGGGAGATATTGTTCTCGAGGAAAAGCGATTGCGTCATTGAAATCACAAGCAGTTGCGGTGATTATAACATGTGTTTTCGACAAAATTGTTGAATTTATACCTAGTGTGTGAAATCAACACCTTAGCATTGGAACTAAATAGTACACAGGTATTAGGGCGAAGCTGAATTCTCCTGGGTAAATTAAGCAGAATTTTCACTCAGCGAAGGAACCTTGCCCCCTTTTGGGGCCTGCTTGTTTAAGTGAGGCGCTTTCGCTCGTTTCAACGCTTATGCGTAAGTGACTGTAGTCCGGTTCGTTACTTGTTAGTGAACGTGGCTTCCCCATCCTTGATATAAAAGGACACCACCATTCCCATGCAATCAGACAAGTGTTGTATGTGTTGACCCGGTGGGTTGTTCACGTCAGCTATGGCCCCACAAACTTGCTGCATGAAATATCCTGAACATAAGACCGTCTTTGAGTTACCTAAAATTCTCGTTAATAAATTAATTACGCAATTAACTAGCACTCTTAAAAGCAGCTTAAACCTGAAACCATGTTATAACATGTCTTTCGTAACTAAGTTTTCTGTATTTAAAAAAGAAGCTTTTTTATTGTTTATTTATTTTATTTTTTAACATAACATATGTTATTTTATTTTTTAACGGTAACAACGTTTGGTTTGTTATTATAAAGGTACTTATGTATGCTTTGTTTTGAATTGAAATTACTCGTTTTTTGAAGTTGCTTTGTTGTCATTAATCAAAATTACCGTCAATCCATTTAGGAACGTTGTAAGATGTACAGGACTCATTTGAATGCTCCGTTCGTAATTGGTAGACAAAACCCTGACGCTTGTCAGAATAAGCTGCGACGAAGAATGCAGAAAGAAAGGCCCAATGTGGTGGAAACTAAAATATTTAATAATGTTACATCATTCAAATCAACTAATGATTGGACATATCAATAGCAAGTAACACTTGTAAAGTTTAATTAATTAAATATTAATATTATTTATTAATTATTTTGACAGTGAGTAAATGGCTGGTTTTTTGGAGAACTGAAAACAATTTCAGTTCATTAATATTCACAATAGTTTTTTCACTTATTTAACCTTACCGAAAATAATAAATGGACATTGTCACGGATATGAAATCAACAGGCTTCAGTTAAAAAAAACTTACTAAAAAACAACACAGCCATACAACTCTTACCATTTTTGCAAAACTTTGTCAAACACCTTGAAATTGCAAACCAATACTGTAACTATATTACCTTTTTTGGCTTATTCATACAGTATTATGGGATTATAGTCATGAGTAAACAATTGGTTGACATTGCTCATTGATAGCTGTGTTTGGGTACAGTCACGCTTTTTATGATTCACTGCAACTCAAATTCAAACATGTTTTTAACAATTTATATGTAATTTCTTCAAAACTTAGTGTTAATGTAAGCCAACAAAGAAGAGTTAGAATTCTTGAAATATAAACAAGTTTGAACCATAAAAATGGAAAAAATAATAAATTTTAAGTTTGGAACATTTCAAATACAAAAACAATGCAAGTTTCTCGAAAGATAAACTTTTGGAACTGTAAGGAACTCCATAAGTGCACACTAAGTCTTAATTTAAGGCCAAAATAAAGTCTCTTTGACTGTAGGTGCGCAATGGACTTTGCTACAAAACAGATAAAATCCATTTCCATAGCCAGTGTACATTTCTCATTTTAATGAAATGTTTAATTGGTTTATCATGATAAAACGTAAATTTAAATTAGTTCTGTGTCCGTAATGAAACTCCTACTTAAAAATTTAAACTTTTTTAACGCCTACTTTACAGCCAAAGCTTGTAATGTGGCCTACAAAATACTTAAATAAGACTAAACTGCATAACAGTTATGTTACCAGTGCCTATTCTTACAGTAAACAAAACCAAAAATTTCTTCCTGATTAGAAATTCGTGAATTTTCCTTTAATAGTTTAATTAATTTTAAGTGTTGAATAGTGATAAGTGTTCATAAGAATGTTCATTATTAGTAAAAAATGCAAAAAATTGTCAAACAAACTACAAAAAATAAACAGAGTTTATTACAGACAACTTTGAACTTTTGAACATGAAATTTATTGATTTAACAAAATTTCAACTTTAATGAAAATATGAAACTAAAGTTTTAATATAGGTTGTAGTTTTCTACTAAACAATCTTTATTGGTGTTCTTCCCACAATTATTGCATTAGACTATGCATGCGAGCTGGTTCCGAAAGTAGTGATAACGTGAACTGCTTTTGATAAGTAGTATAATGCTATACGGATCCAGATTCGAACCTAAAAACAAGCATATATGTTAATTTTTATCTATTTATTTATTTAATTATTTTTTTTATTTTTTTTATTTTTTTATTTATTTATTTTTTATTTTTTATTCATTTACTTATTTTGTTTTTATTAATTTATTTATTTACTTATATATATTTATTTATATAATTTTGTATTTATTTTGTTTATTTTTTCAATTTATTGTCCTTTATTTGTTTATTTATTTACTTGTTTGTGTCTTTGTTTCTTTAGTTTTATCTGTTTATTGATTTGTTTTTTCTTTATTTACTAATTTATATGTACCTCGTGCAAATTCAGATCTCCTTGCAAGTTTTTTGGTTGCAAGTTGCAACACGTAGTAACGTCGGGTTTGGTTAACAGAATTGTAAACCGACGGCTTTAGCAATAAACTTCTTCTTCTTCTATATATTTATTTATTTATTTATTTATTTATTTATGTTTTTATTCATTTGCTTATTTACGAATTTATTTATGCATTCTTCCTATTCATAGATTTCAGCTTCAGTTTAACCGTTTAACCTAAATATACAAAACCTTTGGGAATTAAATGCGTGAGATTTTATTACTCATTAAAAATTTTTTTTCTAACGTGAAGTTACGTTCATTTGACAACACACGTAGCAATTAATTTAGTGAAAAAATTTAGTTTAAAATTTCCTGTAATTGGTAATAGTGTGGATTAATTATATACAACTATAAGAAGCAGTTGGAGCCACAAATTTTAATGCGGTTACTTTAAACTGTTAAATTTATTACTTACTTTTGGAATGGTTATAGTATGAACCATCAAGACGATGATGCCCAAAATTATATGCAAAGAAAATAAAAATCCGTAAAGGGCTAGACTTTGACGGTACAATGCGTAAGATCCCGTAAGCCACGCCAAAAAGTTGACGGGTATTAGAAAGTATAATCCGAAGACATTAAGTCTAAAATGAGATATTGACTGGATGATAATGAAATCATTAATGAAATATTTCGTTAAAATAATTGAATACAAACTAGAGCTAGTCCATCTTTTATAGGCAAATTACTGGAATCACATGGATCTTTTAGCCTAATTCCGCAGCAGTATTTACTTGATTTACTACATAAAATTTACAACAATCTACACAATCATGTTTACCTGGAATAAAATGAGCAAGCTCTGTACTGGTAGACGCATAGACCCCAAAATTTCATGTTTTTCTTCTACTCGACAAAATCTATTTCATGCTTAGTTCTCCTAATATCATACCCAGCAGACTTCCACTTTGACCGAGCCATGACAGGCACTCGTTTGAATCCGTAATTAACTCTTGTGAAGGCCCCAACTCCATCTACCGCGACCATCGCCGTGACCGAAAAGGCAACCACTGACACCACTGTCACGCCTCCAATCCAATGGCCATAGTTTGTCCAGCAGCTGTAATGTAATCTAATGTAAGGTACAATTCGTAATGTGTATTTGTAATGTGTAATGCGTAATGCGTAGTGTGTAACGTGTAATGTGTAACGTGTAATGTGTAATGTGTAATGTGTAATGTGTAATATACCATGTGTAATGTGTAACGTGTAATGTGTAATGTGTAATGTGTATTGTGTAAGGTGTAATGTGTAATGTGTAATTTAATATAAAGAATGTAATGCGTAATGAATGTAATGTAATACAAGTAATTGCATCCTTACCAATTTTTAACTAAATTTACCATGATATTTAATGTTCAGAAAAAGCAAACCAACCAAAATGTCTACTGCTATCAAGTGCATCAAAATATAAGCATCATTACTTACGAAAAAAGAGAAGGATAATCTCTGTGCATGATTGCGCCAGTGAACACTGACACTAATACTGGAACTCCTGAAATTTATTAAAGTAATATTTTACATGTAAACATAATGTTGAAATCAATAAATAAAACTGTTAGTTTAGTTTACATTGTAGTTATTTTTCGCTCTTCTGTTGAAGCAAAAACAAAAAGACATCATGTAAGACTCGTTAAATCTTACCCCAACCAATTAAAGCAGTCGGACCAATTTTGACTAAGGAATTCATTGTTATAACATTTGTAGCAATAGAGTTCGTGTGAATGGCTTCCATAGCCAGAAATAAGGTAACGACCATAAACATGCATTGCTGAACAATGCCAAAAAACATACAATAATCCTGAAACAATGTAAACAATCATGTAAATGTAAATGTAAATGTAAATGTAAATGTAAATGTAAATGTAAATGTAAATGTAAATGTAAATGTAAATGTAAATGTAAATGTAAATTTAAATGTAAATGTAAATGTAAATGTAAATGTAAATGTAAATGTAAATGTAAATGTAAATGTAAATGTAAATGTAAATGTAAATGTAAATGTAAATGTAAATGTAAATGTAAATGTAATTGTAAATATAAATGTAAATGTAAATGTAAATGTAAATGTAAATGTAAATGTAAATGTAAATGTAAATGTAAATGTAAATGTAAATGTAAATGTAAATGTAAATGTAAATGTAAATGTAAATGTAAATGTAAATGTAAATGTAAATGTAATTGTAAATGTAAATATAAATGTAAATGTAAATGTAAATGTAAATGTAAATGTAAATGTAAATGTAAATGTAAATGTAAATGTAAATGTAAATGTAAATGTAAATGTAAATGTAAATGTAAATGTAAATGTAAATGTAAATGTAAATGTAAATGTAAATGTAAATGTAAATGTAAATGTAAAACATATCGTTAATACCGATAGCGATAAAAATTCCAACAAAGTTACCACTGACCCAGTTCATAATATTAGCATTAGTCAGCGTGTAAATCAAAATGTGCGCAATCAGAAGGCTTATTTCTTCAGATAAATGCAAAAATCCTTCGTACGTGAAATTTCTGAAATAAAGCATTTAAACATTGGCATGTAAGGTTCCCACTTGTCAGTGTTAAGTTTAATTAGTGGTAAAAGTTGCTTAAAACGCTTTAGAATAGCAGCATACAGAGATAGGCTAATTACCAAACCCATGTTAAGTTTATGTTTATGTTTTTGTTCTGATTTTTAAACCCTGAGGTACATCCTAGGTATGTTATAGTAGGGAACATAAATAACAAGGTTATAACCATACTTGGTGACGATTTGCAAAATGATGGTGCCGGACAAAATTCCAATCAACCAGAAACAACCGATAGCGCTTAAAACTCTGACAGTGACTTCGTATTCCTCGATAAGTCTCATGAAAGGTCGATCCTAAAAAATAACTGTGTGAAACAAGTCTTGACTGTTATAGATTTTTTTAACAAAAATTTTTGAGATGAGTAAATAAGTATATAAATATCTAGTCTTAACGCTATTTTAACTGCAAATTAAGGGTAAATTATTATAACTTTAATTAAGTGAGTATGAACAAATCGACATTAATAAAACAGCATAAAATTGACAATTGGCTAAAGCAAACGATTGCTGAATTTGTTATGAACAATGAATAAAAAACAAAACACCTACCGCAAAAATAATATCTGAACAGTTATCACTGGCTACAGGAAACGGTACAATCGGTCGTCCGTCCGTAGTTATATAAGCCAGAAGTTTTTTACGATATTTTTTCCACAATGAAAAAGCATCGGGCATTTGTTCTACAGCTTTTCTTATTTTTTCAAGTTGCGGTGGTATAAGCGTCGCGTTTTTGTACAGCCGAGTTATGTCCCTCACATAGTAACCAACCACTACCATCAGAGGCTGAGCGCTGGCGCCAACTTGTAGTAGACGCAAATCCTAAAAACTTTTCATCAAAAATGAGTCAAAAAAATAAAAAATACTAAAAAATATTGCGTTAAATTAAGCAGCAAAAGGTCTAAACGCAGATATTGAAATAATAAAGAAAAAAATGAAAACAAAATATTGTCCATCAAATAAGCAGAAGAAAGATAAACAAATTTCTTAAGCCATGCTTATGGAGGTAACTCCGTAATCTATTAATTGTTGTTCCGCTTTCTTACTTATTAAGCGAATAACGGGATACACTTAATCAGAAACGAAGTTACAAATCTACATCAGTGGAATATTAATAAATATTACTGTCTACTGAGCTTTTTAGATACTAATATAGACATGGTTGGCTGTGAAAAAATAAAAATATTTAACGTACAACGTCTCCGCAAGGTGTAGTAACCCAAGCAGGGGTTGTTGGTATATCTGAAAAAGTAAAAAAAAACAAATTAACAAGAACTATATGTTGCTGTCTAGAAGACACTTATTGACCAGTATGAAAAACATTTTCTGTAGCTAAAAAATATTTAGGGTAATTATTTCAAACCGTCAATAAGCTTCAAATCTTCATGCTTTTTCTTGTTGTAACTGTGAAATTAATTTCTTTCATGAATGCGTCAGCTAAAACATTACCTAAATCGTAGCAAATTCTGCAAACAGCTACTCTATCAAGTGTTGAATAGAAAGAGGAGGCCCCAATTTAGAAAGAATGAAAGAAATGGAGGCGCCGGGAATCGAACCCGCGCCGCCTGCTTCGAAGTCAAGCATGCTAAACACTACACAACAGCCGCCGAGTCTCATAGGCCCTAATTCTCATTTACAACACAAGTAGTTTAGGCGTCAGTCTAAATTCAATAACCACATATGTAATTCCAAAAATAAAGTCATTAGAAATCAGAAATCATCCAATCAAAGTCTCACAATTGCAAACTGGCCAATCAGAGGACATCTGGCCAGTACTTAAGCACGTGATCGATGAATTTCCTTCCAGTTCATAACCAGTTCGACAAACGATCTTGGCAGTCTCTCCTTCGATGAAATCTCGCAGTTGAAATGCCCCTCTGCCATTTGTGATGCGAATTTCCTTTGTGTTTTGACATATTTCTGAAAAAGTGCTGAATTTGTATGTACGCATATGCAATAGTTGCAATATGTTGCAATCGTGAATTAGCCTACCTATACTAATGACTTCACCTGGGCCCAACTTTTCGAAAAAAATGTTCTCCGTTTAAGTTCTCCGTTTAAAAGCTCTCCGTTTAAAGTTCTCCGTTTAACATTTTTCATTTTTTCGAAACCCTCAAATTTAAATTTAAACGGAGAACATGGATTCTGCTAAATGCAATTTTTTGAAGCTCTCCGTTTTAGTTCTCCGTTTAATTGTTCCCCGTTTAAAGTTCTCCGTTTGAAAGTTCTCCGTTTATTTAAACGGAGAACTCGATATTTTTAGAACGATTATTTTTGGAAGAATTCTAAAATAGAACTCCAAAGTTCTCCGTTTAAAAAAACGGAGAACTCTAGTTCTCCGTTTATTTAAACGGAGAACTCAAAAAAATTTAGAACATTTATTTTGGGGAGAATTCTAAATTAGAACTCAGACGTTCTCCGTTTAAATAAACGGAGAACTCTAGTTCTCCGTTTATTTAAAAGGAGAACTCCAGTTTCCCGTTTATTTAAGGGAGTAGTGTCACGAAAGCAGTCGACTTTGCACGTCTGTAAAACTTGTTTAGTGATGTGAAAGCTAAGACATTGTTCTTTGTGTATTTTGAAAATATGTGTTTAGGTAAATATTTTTGCCAATTTGAAGCAAAATTGATGCGGCAGACAGTTAGCAGTGAAGTCGCAAAGTCGGAAAAATAATGTTTTATATTCGATAAATTCGTCATCTATTTTATCAGTCTGTTTTGTTTGTGTTTTTTCGATTTTTTTTGAAATTTTTTTGTTTTTTTGATTTTAGTGTTGCAATTAGCAAACTAAAAGAGATGCATTTTAGAGTTGCAAATACATATGAATTCGTAAAGAAACTGAATAAGATCCAGCGCAGCCATTAATTAAACAAGCAAGTTCTCCGTTTAAATAAACGGAGGTCGCTAGCTCCGTTTAAAAGTTCTCCGTTTTTAAAAACGGAGAACATTGAAACGGAGAACTATTGAAAAAAAGAACATTTTAATCGGAGAGCATTCTAAATGAAGAACATTTTTCATTGAAATATCAATTTAAACGGAGAACTAGAGATCTCCGTTTAATTAAACGGAGAACATTTAAACGGAGAACTTAAACGGAGAGCTTCGAAAAACTGCAATCGGAAATAGATAAGTTCTCCGTTCTCGAACTAATTTGCTTGACACTATGTGACGTTGTTTTGTACGAAATTTGCGGTAAAACTCCAGTAAGTGTAGAAAATGCTACAAATTTTAGGAGGCCAAACCTAATTTTTTTGAATTGAAGACCGAACCTTTGGCTATCAGTAAGTAAGTAGTAGTTTTCATATTTTTCCAAGAAAACGTTGAATTAATTATATGTATTAATTATTATTGTATTAGGTAATACATATCATAGTATCATTGCTTTTTGACGCTGCAATTACTAGAAAGCAGAACTAATATTCGCAGAAGATATTTAAGATCATTCGGTCTTGCTACATGGTGCATCTGCTAGCATAGCACACACAACTTTAAGCGTAGCTGTTCGTGAGGATGTTTATTTCCCCTTAAGCGAAATTATGAGCTAACTGATGGAGAAAACGGACTACTGCTTCTTAAAGGCTGATTTTTGACTCAGAAACAGCATCAATTTTGCAAAGTTTAAGGTACTTGTGTGCTTATTTTTGTGCACTGGCATATAGACAACTATGTATGGGGCTACACGGCATATTTTATTACCCTTGTAATTTGTCTACATACTTTTGCAAACTGGTGGCTCGGCGGACAGAGTGTGGTTCCACCGACATTTTGCCCTAGACGGACCCGAAAGGTGGTATCCTGCCTCACACGTGGCGTCAACAAATTCGCCTGCTTCCAAATCAGCGCCGGTTGGCGGCGTAACAATTCCGTTTGCTAGTGTCCAGGTGTTACTGCATAATCCTGAAATGGGATACTATAGTACGTCTTTCGGACTGTCTGATATTTGGTTGAAACATAATTTATTTGCTGAATAATAAATAAGAATAAATAGTAGGATAGAGAATGACTTACTTATATTATGCATGATTACTTGGGTACTCTATCTATACTCTATAGGACGCATAAACATAAATAAACGCACAAAATAAATAAATAAACGCATAAATTAATCAGCAGCTGGATTGTAAAAGGGATAAAAGAATGATTAGAATTTAGATATGCGCCAGGCGTAAAACTATACAATGGACATTTTTTACTCGTTAAAAAAAATATATTTATGTGAATATGTTTTTTGAAACCCTTTCCTATGCCTCTCAACTATACTTTTTTTTGTACCGAAAAGCATCAATTGGTTCTCATTTCTAAATAAAATACAAGTCTATCAAAAGATTTTTTATATCTGCCCATAAGGTGGTCGAGCACACGGTGGTGCACAGATTCACCTCTTCCTTGTTTTGAACCTATACCACTTATACCAGGCTACGGGTGATAGCTCCAAAACAAGGGTATTCTTAACTGCATAGTGTGTGAGTGTAGCATATGATTTTAAAATAAATTTAGGGCAAAGGCGGGGATCCACTTCGTATCATTTATTGACATACCCTTCCTCCACCGAAAGATATGTCAATGAATCGTACTGCACTAACGCCATAATATATACACTCCATGTCAGCAAATACGTACTTCGACATCTAGGCAAATCGGCCCACTGACCGTCCTCGGGTCGACACGTAATTACCGGATCACCCGACATTACGGAACCTTTCTTGCAAGTGACAATGGCCTTCGCTCCTGCCCTTGGTTCCGGTATTGTCGTTACTTTCGCATTTTGTATGACGTTTGGGTCAGGACATACTTCTAAAATTATATACTGCGGAACATAAATGTTTTTAACTGGTTGGTTTTTAGTGATTTTTGACTTCGAAAGGTTTATCACAATGTGTTATATTCGATGCTAGCCAAGAAATGTCAAATAAGTTAACTCGTGTTTAGATAAAGCCATAAATTTGCACGACGTATCAATCGGGGGCTTGTTCATGATATTTTTTTATTTTTTGCAATTTTTCGACTGTATGCTCATTTCATTTCATGTCTCACAGTTCTCAGTCTCACCTTTGTTCAATTGTGAATATAACACAACCATTTTCAGAGTTAAGTTAGTTAAGAGTTAAGTTAGTTGAGTTAAGTTAATTAAATTAATTAAGTTAAGTTAATTTGAGTTACGAGTATGCCTAAAAATTAGGCCAGAAAAACAATTTTAAATTTCGCATTTGCAAAGTATCTATCATGATCAGCATCAACATTTGGTGATTGCATCGGTTGTGAGCAACATTAATGACAAGTGAACCAAATTTTCTCACCGCACAATGTTTCATAAGCATTATAAGTCTGGATGTAACACATTGTCTCAAATAGGGCATTGCATTTATTGTCATTCATTTTATAATCGAATGAGAATCGCAGGGTACCACAATCTTCCAAGCCATCCTTATTGTCAGGTTTTCCATCGGCCCAGGGGAGTTTCAGGGCCGAATCCACTCGACAGCTTAGGTTGGGTACCGGATCGTTTACTTTCCATACATCTGCAACATTTCCAGAACAGGTTTTACCAGCATCCTCCAGTTGATACTAAAAACCTTGAAATCATTAAATTATTTATTGTACTAAACATGAAACAATCTTGAAATTGTATAATTATCATTGAAAATCCTCTATCTGAAATACAGCCTATTGAGCGGAGCCCTAAACTTCACCTTAAAAAACAAATAGTAATAGACCTTGGGTTTTGCTGCACAACAAAAAATAATTAGTACTTTCTCCAGACCTACTATACCTTCACTGGATTATGGGCGGTGTGTTAGGTCCCGCTAAGTACAAATTCCATTTCTTGAATGGTTTTAACAAGAGTACATAATAGTGTCCCACTTATAACAGAAGAAGAGTAAGACATTCTCCTGCCTGCCTGTGACAGAACACAGGCAGATGCGCTCGTCGAACTTACCCTACTTTTATTTTCCGAAAGTAACCATAAGCAAGCTCTGCGCACGTGCTCCAATCAGCACTTAGGCGGAAAAAGCTGCAATGGTTTACCATGCTTACGTGACTGCTGCTTGGAGAACGTCTGGTCAGTCAGAATTGTAGATTGACTCGTTTGATTTACCTTTGCACGACTGTAAAACGTGTTAGTTGAAAGGTAAGACATTGTTCTTTATAAACATTAAATTCTATGTATGTAATCAAGGTATGTTATAGCAAATATTTTTGCCAAAATATTGATGCCAAAGACACGTAAAAAATTGTTACCTTCTTCTTCTATGTCGTTCATACCAACCCAAAACTCGCTAACATGAGAAGGTCTGCAACAAAACAACATGCGAAATTTGGTTCCAGGGTGTTAACATTAATGTCTAACCCCAAGAATTATTTTAGGAACATTTGTTTCAAGAAATACACCAATAATTTGCGTAGAAAACCTGCAAAAAACAAGCGTTATTCATGCACGTAGGACACCGATTGTTTTTTTTCTGATTAGGTATAAATGCTTCACACACTGTCATAATGTTAGAAAGCTTTAACTTGTTTCCAATAATGGCATTGGATTAAACTAAATTACATATCTTCATTATTCTGGTTTGCCATGACGTTGTGAAAAATGATGATCCACGCAAGTTACACAACCATTAACCAAATTTCAGAAAAGGCAATATTGATAATCAAACCCTATTGATTATGATTCTCTAATTCAAATGTGAATAATATCCTCAATGAAAGTGACAATAAGTTTATGCATATATAGTGCCGGCCCGACATTTAAACTTTTTGGATCAAAAACAATCGTGGTACCATACCACCATTTAATTCAACTTTGACATCTTCGATCAAACAGCAAAACCAAAAAATAAAGATGTTTTTATTATATTTTTTCAAGGAACTAGAAATAAAACTCTAGTTTAATCATCTATGCTTACATGTATGGCTTAATTTGTTCAATTTGTTCATCTGTAAAAAACACAGGCAGTTTTGCTTTTGGATGCTGTAACGGACAAAACGCTTTCGCTTCTTGAAATGTTCGTGCAGTGTCCAGAAAAAATTTACCACAACCCGTACTGATTTTTATCCAATCCGGCGGACAATCAATTCCTGAAATAAATCCAGATAACAATATTTAATTATGCTAAATGATATAATTAAATTATCAAATCTCTTTGTATTCTGGCATATTCTTGTTAACATCGTTTGACAATAGTTTTTATCCTTCTTACATTCTTATTCTAGACCTGAAATTCTATTTTTAAGCACTTTCAATAAAACTTCAGTGGCCAATGAGCTTCTTTTCGGAGAAAAAAATTGAGGTCAAAACTATCTAGGATGCAAATAGCTAATTGACACAATTATGTCGATGCTAGTTAGCCGAAAAATGGCTTTGTCCCTAGTCCCTTCTTAAGGACTAGTATGAAACGGGCTTCAAGAATTGCCAAATCATGCGCTGAGAGACGTTGAAAATTTTAGAAGCGTTGAACATTTTAGAAGCGAAAAATAGAACATTCTGAAAACTCTACAACTTTTAGAATTTTCTAGTATATGGCAACTTCGAGAGCATTTTTGTCATCAATGGGAATTTATGTAGAACATTTTTTATCAATGTAAAATATAAGGACTGCACTTGCAGTATTTTGTTGTATTATATTTCGTTTATTAAGTATTTTTGCGTTGTATATCCCTATTGGAGTTTCGTGTAGTTTTCTTCTATTCATACTATTTAACTTTTTTAGTCCTGTTTCTATTACTTTTTCTTCAAAACGCAGCATCTCAACTGAACCTACGGTCACATGTGGGAGTTAAAGACCAGCTTCCGTTTGGTAAACACATGATGTGGGTGGGGCCGTTCATTTGAGTAGAGGGATCGCAAGATACTTCAACTACAGTTCCTTCGCTAATCGGGTGATTATGTCGGAATTTATAGTTGGCGAACTGAATATCGGGCAAAACAGAACAAGTTCCGTTGGTTTCGTACTCTAAAAATACAAACGAGATGTAACCAAAGACGTATGTATTAGAATCTCATAATATCTCTTAATAATAGACCATACATAGTAGCCTCTCTGATCACGAACTGTCTTATTTTTTTAACGCGTAATTTTGTCACATAACGTCTCATTTGAAGATATTAATCTTTTAATTACCACTACCTAGCTCATCCAATAGCATTCATATTCAAAAGTAAGAAATTTATTATATTATTATTAATTAAGCAAATTTAAATTCGAAACCTTAAAAATTCACATACCTACCATTCTATGTCTAAATATGATTTTTTGGAACAACTAAAAATTCAGGTCAAAGGTCAACCTTTGCAGATCGGTATACGGTGATCAAAATTTCCAGTATCCTCGCAAGTTAGTATCCATCGTCCAATGAGAAAAAACCCCGGGTCACAACTGATTGTGATTTCGACCCCAACATCAATGGGTGGCTGCTTGTCTATGGTTCCATTCTCAATTGTGGGAAATGGACAATACACTGAAAAAGATGATAATGTAAAAAATAAAATTACAAACATAATAATGATGATGCAAAAAATATAGGTATATTAAGGCAGTTTGAATTGAAACTATGTTTGCACAGGGACAAAATAAGAAATAATTGATTAGAATTCAGGGCTGTTTTCCGCACAAATATTGATTTTCCAGTCCAAATAATAAAAAATAAGAGTAAAAAAGAACCATTTAGTTAAACAATCAAATAATTTATTTATTATCTTTATTTAGGCTTACTTATGCACTCAGGCATCTGCTGGGGAAAATTCCCGGAATCATCACAAGAAATAGACGATGCTCCCGAAAGTCTATATTTAGAAAGACAATTGATTTCGATCTTTTCACCCGCCAAATAAGTCTTCGAGTGGTCGAAGTCAGAATTAGGTATTGGCGGTGGTGGATTGCATATTTCTGGAAAAATAATATAATGGGATCCAGTTATTGTCTTTGTCATCGGGATTCAGAAAGAGGTTTTTTAGAAACTTACAGGAGGATTTCAACTGGATGGTTCTAAAAAACCATGGTTTCACGTACGTTTGCATAAGATTGGCACATAATTTCATTACGAAATGTTGCCTGATTCAGCAGAACAAAACGGCAAAAGACATAAATTCAAAATTTTTGATTTTTTATTGAAAAACATTTTCAAAAACAGCAAAAACACAAAATTCCATAAAGGCGCAACCTAACACGCCATATTTAATAAACAGTAAACGAATACATGAGTGTGACAGTACAGTAAAAAACACAACTCATGTTTACTTCTGCAAGTGGGCGGTGCCGGATCCCAAACCGTTCCATCGGGCTTGCATTGAGCCTCATTTGCTCCCTCAAGTTGATAACCAGGATTGCATTTTACCGGTTCTCTGTCTCCTTCCCACAGAAAATCTGGTAAATTTTCTACGTTATAACCGCTGAGAGGACATTTTCCTGCAATGGAAAAAAGTAAAGTAAATGTAAAAAACAACAAGGTAAGAAGTAAACACTTACTTCCTGAATGAGTGAGTCACTGTTTAATTAGTGCAGTGTGTTTGCATTGCGTACGACTGTAGATAGAATGGCTAGCAGTAGTAGTAGTCGGAAGTAAAGTATACCTGCTGCACAAGCGTTTGATTGAGCAGGTGCACTTTGCAGTTGTCTTGGGGCCTTTTTCTAAAATGGACTTAACTGGACTTGACTTAACCCTATCATGCCCAGAGGATCATGGGTGATATCACATGATGAACTACTACATCTGGGACTATGCAACTTGACTAGTCTGTTCCAGTGCCAGGATTTTTGAACCGTTTTTTTGGGTAATTGTAGATCTTCGCATTTGGCCGGCAAATTGTAGTCCTACTGCCACAGCAAAGCCTATGCTTATTTAAGCAATGCGCAAATTTGACTTTTTTTCATCGCAAAAGTAGTATTTTCTTTGGAGCCAGTTTATGAAATTCAAATGCAACTTTGGCAGTCCGCTTTTTGTACATCAAATACAGCTGATAATGTAGTTTATTGCTAGTATTTAACTATGGCAGGTGCACAGTTGCTGTGTTGATACTCTAGGGTGAGGTACATGCCTGAGCGATGGCGCAAATTTTTACAAATTCTCAACTTTGAGCGCTTATAAACGGTGCGTCCTAAACCCTTAATTGACGCATTATGTTTTGTTCAGCATTCACTTCTCTATCGATTGGTGGTTTTGCGATCTTTCTACGACGCACGTAGCTTGAGCAATGGCCAAAAAACTAGAAGGTGTCAGAATGATACTGTCGAGCCAGTGATACTCTTGGCATTAAAGGGTTAAGGGGGGGGGCTACCTGGAAAAGGGAAAATTTTAGGTTCTCCGATTCGCTTCAAATTTGCACACAATGTAGCCCCAGCGAAGGCGCATCGCAGATGTAACAAACTGGAACCAATGCTTTTGCCAATATTTTACTAGGGGCTCCCAAAATTTCAATTTTACGTGTAAATCATAGGCGCAAAAAAAGTTTTTTGTGGTTGCAAAGCGTCCCTATACTCGAAATTTTTGTTGACACTGACGAAGCTGATTTTTACATGATTGGATAGCCTAACGTCATATCTCAACCTCTATGATTCATTTTCTAAATTTTTGCCCATGGCCAGAGCTGTGATGCCAAATGTAAAATCACTCAAATTTGATTAGCCCAAAAAACGGCCATTTTTTCACCTTTCGCCCTCGATTTTAAAATTGAAAATACACATCAAAAATCCGGATCATAAGATTTTGCGCGTACATGTGGGCTACTATCATGCCAAGTTTCAGCTTGATTCGCTTGATATGGTTTGGGTTAGAACTGTCCAAGTATGGGCTACTTTTTGGCGTACTTTTGCCTACGTAAATACACTGACAAACGCACTGAACCAAAAGTGCACCTTCAAGCTTAATTGTTCTTATCTGAGGTTGGGGTGCCTTGGGGGAGTAACATATGTGAAAATAAGCAAAATTGGAGAACTTTGATTTTTGACCTGGGTAGCCCCCCCCCTTAACTGGACTTGAACCAGCAGACTTAAGGGGGTAATTGCGTTTTTAGGTGTTTTTTTACCATAACTACCATAACTGCACTTAACCTCAACAAACACTAGAGCGGTCTTTTTTACACTTTTTTACACCTTCTAGCTTTAAAAAACCTATACTTAAAAGCAGATTATCTTTTGCAATTTTACTGCTGCAATCATTTAAATACACCCCATCAGCGGTTTTTTTGACTAATTTTTGCGCCACAGTTATGAAACTCAAGATCAGCCAACAACTACTAAACTTTTTGCAGTTATGTACTGACATAATATCCCCACTCGTTTTTTTGATATAGTTGATAAGTCGTTTCTACGTTGAGAAAATGACATTTTTGTGCGAAAATCACGTAATTTGACTTTTCTCTAAAATTTTCAAAAGCCCATAACACCGACTCTACAAACTATTTTTAGAAAAGGAAAAAAACGGGTGGGGATATTTTTCCAAAGATAATGTGGTTAAAGTTTCGAAGCCGTAGTCCGTTTTTAGCTTGAGTTCTGTGGGCGCAAAAATTACACTGAAATGTCAAAAACCACGAAAACGACATTACCCCCTTAAGTGGGCTTAAACGCATTCCAAAAATACCGGATTTAAGTGGACTTAATTAAGTCCGCTGCAACTTTAAGTCCAGTTAAGTCCATTTTAGAAAAAGGCCCTTGGCGTCATAAAATGTTTTAAATTATCCACTGCACAATAGGTTAGGTATAAGATCTCGCTAGAAGGACGGACAGCCACACATTGACCCAAATGAAGCCTAGCGTCTCTGTGTAGAATGAGATTTACTGACATAATACACTACCGACCGAAGTTACTTGCTACAGTACAGACTCGGACTGACAATGAAACGCAACAATCAGCAAGGAACAGGAACAGACGCATTTCACGAACACATTCATGTTGTTCACGTGGATCTGCGCAATCACACTGATCCAAACACAAACAAACGCACACACAACCCTCACCTAGCTAAACGTTGTGTTTCACACATCAGTGTTGTAGAAAAGCCTGCTGCAAAAGTCATCCACAGTCATCCACACATAACTAGACACACACGCACACACACCTATTGTTAATTTTATCACAAAGCCTTACGTTTCGATTCAGGGTCATCGTAAGAACCTGTTGCGGTGTGCCGCAACAGGAAAAATCAGGGCCTGACCGGGCCGGGTCGTAGAAAGTGTTGAGCAGAGCCGGGCCAAGGCCGACCAAAATTTTTGTCAGAGCCGGGCCGGGCCGGGCTGAAAAAGCCGGCCGAGATCCAATTTCTAGTTTACGGATAAAGTTTGACCCCCTCAAATCTAACCAAAGCACACGTTTTTTTTACAAACGAACCTTGTAAACACGTGCAACTGCGTACATGGTAAGCCTAGGGGGGGCAGCAATGCAGATATCACGTTAGAAACGGCCAACTAGATGACAGTTGTGTAATAATTTCTTACTAACTTAATAAAAATTGCTTACTAACAATTTTAGCCGTAATAACTCCTAATGTACTTTGGTTATTGCAACCCATTCTGCCTAATATGTCCTGAACAAGAATTTGTGCTGGTAAATGTATTTTGTCATAGTTTTAAACATTAAAACATAATGACAAACTAAAAATTGAAGATCATGAAATACATAAAATGAAGAACTGCACCAACTTATTTCTGTAGTTATTGTATATATATATATATATATATATATATATATATATATATATATATATATATATATATATATATATATATATATATATATTTTTTTTTTTTCAGTTCTTTACATAGTGCTGTAATCGACAGAGATTTAACTAGGTTGAAGGCCCACTACTGGCCACGACAGTAAATATGATTCTACTCTTAAACGTATGAGAAACAAACGTATGAAATACAAAAAACAAGTGCTCACTCATGCATTTGGGTGTTTTATCGTAATTTCCATCACTTTGGCAAACCATTTGGCCTGTTTCTGGAGGCTTTATTCCGTAGCCTGAGTTGCAAACGATAGTAACAGTAGTACCTTCAAAAGCTTTGGACATTTTATGAGCGTTTTCTATATTTGGCCACTCACAAATTCCTAAAAATATTAAGTGTAATAAACAGTTCAAGCGAGCAAAAGCTATTTTTTACTGAAGCAACAAAAAAGCAAATGAAGTATTCTTAATAGATAAAGGCTGCGAGAAAAACTATAGGTATGTATACTTCATCAAAAAAAGTAATTTTATGCTGAATTCCTGACACCCTTATGTCGGTCTACCCGACAAATACTAAAAAACATAATCCACGGACTCGTTCAGTTCGTTTAATCCGACATGATATTTCTAAAAGCCGGATTAAAATGAAACAAGTTCGTTTAATACGGTAATAGAATATGCCCTAACCATTATCATTAGAAAGCAGCAGAAGTGTAGGTTATAGCACGATGTAGAGTGCACTCAGTAATTTATACGCACTGTTACGTGAAGCTCCAAGTGCATGAACGAGTGCGCGCAGCGCACGAGTTTATGCACGCGGGCTTCACGTGCCAGTGCAAATGATTGCTGAGTGCACGCTACAAAGTATTATAATGTACTTATGTTATAACTGTTTTGAAATAACAGTGCAAGAACTGATGCACGCCTACAGCAGTGCAATAACTAAATTATACGGCACGCTGTGAATCTAGCAGCGTGCACTTAGTTATTGTCGTTAGTTATTGCACTGTTATTTTAAGACAGGTATGATATAAATATGGGTTATGGCACTGGATGGCGTGTTATAAGTGATTTATATGCATGTCTCTGTGAATCTCCGAGAGTGTGAAACTCACAACACAGTTGATTCCAAGTCAGACATCGTTTCTATTAGGCTACAGTCTTGCTACTGATAACCTGGTCGCCTTGGTAGTTGTCACACATTGCTTTTATGCTCAGTGAATGTACGTAGGTATCGCAACACATACACCGTACACACTGAGTCCACACTGCCGCTCTTCTATTCGAGAAATATTATGCAAATTTATGTCCGTGTTGGAGTGGCCTAGTGGTTAAGATTGTGGACTAAAAAGCCGCGTATTCGATGGAGATGATGAAGATGATGGTGAAGATGATTCATCTTGTTTTGACTTTTCTTTTGATTTCGGCAGCGTGCGGTATAAGTACATAGTAAGTAAGGCGGCGCTGTAGAGTGCAGTATAAGTAGGTTGCACGCTACAGCGCGCAGCAAAATTAGGTTGCACGCTACAGCATGCCGTAATAACCAGGTTAAAGCATGCTACTAATACACTAAACCAAATTACAAAATTTCTTATTAGAACCTACTTTTGCACACAGGCGGTGGCCCCCAATTACCAACATTGGGGTCTCTAGCGTAGTAACATAAAGCTGTGGACCATCCAACCATACCATAACCAGGGTCACAGTTGAAAGTGACAGACGAAGCCTCAATAGTTTTACCGTCGGAGTCTGTTATAATGTTTCGATTAGTCACGGATCCATTTTTTGGGGCTGCCGGTGGGTCTGATTCACAGACGGCTGAAAATAGTCTGGTTTCGCCAGAAAACTTGATTTTAGCTGTGGTATTGAACAAGTTAATATTTCGTGTGAGTTGTAGTTACGATGGAGGTTTATTTAGGACAGAGTTTTATTAATGAAACAGTTACCTGAACATGCTGGTTCGCCTATGCTTGTTGCTACTTGAAAAAATTGTTTAAATGTTTTATGTCACTTTTGAAACTAAAAGTCACGTCAACAAAGTCAAGTCAACAACAACAATTGATTAGTCGCAATCTAAGCATTTTTGCACAATTGTTAGTTTTTAAGCTGAATCACAAACGTCCTGATTAGTTGAGCAAAATGCAACGTATTGGTTAGAGTTCTACCAAGTTTTGCCGCTTTACCAAAGCGTACACCACGGGTAAAACTATGGAGTTTATGTAGTAAACGATACACCGGTGCACAGTGCTCTAAATTAAAAATTCATTAGTTTGAGAAAAATGCAACTGCAATTAGTGGAGACTTCAGTGATAATAGTTTCTGCACATAATTAGTTTAACATTGGTTTCTATAATAATTACATATGTAGTTTTACTTTACACTATAGAAATAGAGAGGTAATAGAATAGTTTTGCTGGAAAAGGCCATTAGAAATAACGCCTACGTCTTGACCATTGACAGTGAAGGCTTCTTAAACTATTTGAAACTAGTAGGTTTCAAACAACTACTACCAAAAAGATTTAGATTTAGCAATTTCATATTTTTTTCATAAAATAGCAATCATAACTCAAAAAGTTGTTTTAAAAAGGTGAATCACAATGTTTTTTAGTCTTAATAGTTTTAATGACTATTGAGAGAAACATCACTGAAGACCAAACAGAAACCAAAAGCTGGTTATTTTGGAATTCTTATAGTGGGTGATCGGAAGATCTTTTGTACCGTTGTATGACAGTTGTGACAGTTGCACATGTTCTGGTTTGCTTTATTGGGTTGCCGACCAGTTGCGAAGCAAAGGCAACCCTTTTGTATCTGAAATGTCTGTTATTATTAATATTATTATTAATACAAGTCTAGTTGGTCTAGTTTAGACTAGTTAGACAACATCCGTAAGTACCATCATGTTTTTAATAACATTAAGAAATTTCAATTTTTTCAAACTTTAGCATTAGGGTACCGACAGTGAGATTTGATCACACATGGTGTGATCTACGTAGTCAGTCCTTTTCAGCAAGGGGTTTAAGGGGCATAACTCTTGACACCGTAGTGGTACGGCGATAATTTTAGCATCATTTTTTAGCAATTTGTCTGAGCTTTAAAATGATGGCTGACATGTCGTCGTGACGTAACGTTAAACGTGCGTCAAAAATTATTATTCAAAATTTTGACGTGTTTTTGGGTATTACGCCTTCATGTAACATATCATTTGAAAGTGCCAGAATTTGTCTTTCACGTGACCCTATTTTTATGATCCTACGACACTCATAGCGAAAGTTACGACCCTTTTTCTGATTAAACTAAAAATTAACTAACTACGAAGAGTGGTCAGTCGCGGAGGATTCGCGGAGTAAAAATAACTCCAATTTACGCCCTGGTTAAAAGATAATCACAGCATAGTGCAGTAAGACGAAGGGTTGACGTTTCTTTTACATCTTTAGATGGACCCGATAATAAGTACTGTGTTTTCATTAGCATCGTATTAGCCGCTGCTGGATGCAACAAAAAAATAACTCTGCTTTACGTGGCGTATAACTTGGGAACCAGACGAGTACATGCGAAATGAAAGGTAAACGTCTGGATAACAAGTATAGTTCTTTCAAATTCTGGGTATCGTTTGTCCAGACTTCCATTATCATTATGATTAGGATAGTGTATATATATTAACAAGTCTAGTGGGTCTAGTTTAGACTAGTTAGACGAAACTCGTAAGTACCATAACGTTTTTAATAACAACATTTAGAAATTTCAAATTTTTTAAATTTTGTATTAGGGCACCGACAGTGAGATTTAATCACACATGGTGGGATCTACGTAGTTAGTCTTTTTTAGCAAAGGGTTTAAAGGAACATAACTCTTGATACCTTTGTGGTACAACGACAATTTTACCATCATTGTTAAGCAAATTGTCAGAGCTTTAAAATGATGGGTGACATGACCTCGTGACGTAACGTTAAACGTGCGTCAAAAATTATAATTTAAAATTTTGACTTATTTTTAGGTATTACGCCCTCATGTAACACATCATTTGAAAGTGCCAAAATTTATCTTTCTCGTGACACTAATTTTATGGTCCTACGACATTCATAGCAAAAGTTACGGGCCTTTTTCTGATTAACCTCAAAAGTAACTAACTACCAAGAGTGGTCTGTCGCGGAGGATTCGCGGAGTAAAAATAACTCCATTTTACGCCCTGCTAAAATAAAAATTACTGCATAGTACAGTAATACGAAGCGTTGGCGTTTCTTTTAGACCTTTGGATAGAGCCGATAATATGTACTGTCTTTTCAGTAACATCGTATTAGACGTTGCTGGCTGCAACAAAAAATAACTCTATTTTACGTGGCGTATAACTTAGGAACCAGGCGACTAGAGGCGAATTGAAAGGTAAACGTCTGGATAGCACGTATAGTACATTCGGAAATTGGGTGCACTTAGTCGACACTTCCATTATCATTATTAATAGGATAGTGTATATATATTAACAAGTCTAGTGCGTCTAGTTTAGACTAGTTCGACCAGATCAGACTTATCTGATTGGCTACCCACATGTTGCATAAAACGGCAACAGGTGGCTTCAAAACGACGAGCGCATCTGCCTGCGCTATAACACAGGCAGAAAGGAGAGTGTCTCACTCTTCTTCTATAAAGAGTGAGACACTATTATGTACTCTTGCTTTCAGACTGTTGTACTGCACAACTTGACTTTGCGCATTTGGTTCACTGACCATTTTCGCCTGTAACTTTAATTACGCGCAACCGTTTTGAACGTTCAATACATCAATCGAAAGCTCTGAAATTGCACATTTTAGTCATGTAATTTTAATGAATTTTTGGATTAGTTTTGAGTAAACTTTCAGATTGTTTTACTGCCCAATTTTATTTTGCCCATTGGAGTTCCGTCCCTTTTAATTTCGCTTGTAAGTTCGGGCATGTGCAACGGTTTTGAATGTTCAATACACAAATTTAAAGCTCAAAACTTGCAGTTTTTATGTACGTTAGTTTCTTTATATTTTTTGCCTCAGTTTAAAAAAACAAGGTTTGTAAGACAGCTTTGATAACAGCAATTTTTTAGTTGTCAGGATGGCGCTCCAGGCCAAGAATTACATCATGAAATCTTAACACAAACTGAATATATACATAAAACATACCTAACACCAAGAGGACAAATGTAATGGGAAGGTATGACACTCTCTCTATTATGCTTGGCAGCGCGCGTCCAATGCGGAGCGCGAAATAGTCCGTTTATGTACGGTTTTGAAGGGGGTACCCCTTCCTCAACTGAGGGGGGGGGTGCCCACCCCTCAGTTTGATACCCCGTGCTCAACTGAGGGGGGTTTGAGATGTGTTAAAATGCACTTACTTGCGATTTTAACTCGAAAAGCGACATATTTTAGCATTCGGTCAAAAAACAATGCTAATTTCGACTACAGCAGCATCAAATGTAAAATAGGAGCTCAAAACACTATAAATTATGAACTCACTCAAAACTCTGAAAATTATTGAAAATAAAATGATGACTAGCGACGTTTCAGAAACTAGAAAATCAGCAAATTTTCCAAAATTCTCTGACATTCCTGTAAATTTACTAAAAGTCATTTTCGTAACAATAAAACAGCTAAAACGATACAATAAACAGTGTATTAAGCATATACATAGTGCACAATGCAACTAATATGCACATGCACATGCTTTCATACAAGATAAAGGTAAGGAACACAAAGCCACAGAGTTGCAGGGGTCTGGGGGCGCCAGCCCCCAGAAGAAAATTGGAAATTTTTAGATATTTTTGGTCAAATTTGGTCAATTGGAGACGTTCGGAAATTTTTCCGGCCGGACCCTAAAAACCAAAGGGGGAACCTTGTGTACCTACAATTTCAGTCGGAAAAAAATTTTTTTTTTGGGGGGGGAGATTCCCCCATTCCCCCCCTGGCTACCCCCTGCTGTCACCTACATTTTACCTACATATTAATTGCATTGCTGGCTTGCTTCTGTTAATATACTTGCTTTGCAATTTCCGCCGTTACGGTAAAAAAATCAACAAAAACATAGGAAAACATCAAAATTTATAAAACTAAAACAAATTATCTGACTGTGATCCCATATTCGTAACAGTCAGTCAATGTAGAAAAAAATTTACTAAAACAAAAACTTAATTTGCTCAAACAGTCGTTTCTAATTTGTAAATCAGGTTGCTGACTTGTGCCGAGTCGACACATTTCAGGTGAGCGGACGTGAAAAAGTTTATCCGTTGAACTACCACAATAATTGCCCTGGTTTCCCACTTTATAGGGATTTATAAACTCTTGCAGTGTTACAACTTTTGAAGAATTTAATGATATAGATTTTTAACGCAAAGAACTGAGGAAAAGCTCAGAAAATAAGATAATAATACCAACACAATAAAAATTATCGCACTTTTGTCACTAGTAGGCTTGTCATTTTGGCATCGGTATTGGCTGTGCTCGGATCGCGTGCAATGTCCACAGTCCGCCCCATTTTGATTGGCGGATATGCCTACTGAGTACTGAGCAAGGTATCACACCTTTCACATAATATTCGCTATATATAATGAAGATTTATGATTTGTATGTGGCGCGCACTTTCATTCCAGTCGTTTTGTTTCAAAAAATTTGGAAAATAGCTTCAATGATTGGATTATAAAATAGTTTAGGCCAAATTTTTAAACGGCAATAAAGTGCAACTTTTGAAAATCTACATCATTAAAAAGCCTAATTTATGAGCTTTCGAATGATGTATTGCACACCCAAAACGGTTAAGGCAGTCTTAGTTATAAACGAAAACGCGAGGGCCACCCAAATGCTAAATCCGATAAATCCTCGTAAATTTACGAGGATTTAACTCCGCTATAAAATGCGTGTAATTTTAAATCCACGGATTTAGCGGATTTAAAAAAATGAATTTTGGATAAGGATTTAGGATTTAGGATTTAATTTAAATCCGCCAGCATGCTAAATCCGAAGGGAATTTTGGATAAGGATCGGATTTAGCGCACGCTAAATCTGATAAATCGGCTAAATCCAGCACGCAAGTTAAATCCTAAACGCTTATCCAAAATGCAAGATTTAGCTAAATCCGGATCCGCTAAATGCATTTTGGATAAGGCCCCAGGAAGGAATTTTACTACCTTTTAGGAATCTACTTCTTTATGTAAAATTTTGTGTTTATTTTTTAATATTGTGATCACAAAGACTAACCGAGGAAAGAACGTGAAACTGAAAGTCACCCGTAATGACATAAAGAATTAACAAACAGAAACAAGTTGGCCCCTAAAAGGGGCAAATTCCGACATAGTGGCGTGAAGTTATGCACTATTAGCGTCATTTTTACGAAACAAATACTACTGTGCAACAACAAACGCGCCTCATATGTACATAACTATAAATTGACTAAATAATAGCTTGTAGCTAATTCGATACGTAACTTTAGATTACTGTTTTGAAAAAACTAAGCTATGTATGTACAGTCGTTTTCAAATGAAAATGGATTTGCCCGACGCCATTTCATCATCCGACGCGTCGGATTGCACCATCCGTCGCGTCGGATGACATCATCCGACGCGTCGGGTTTCATCACCGAGGCGGTCGGATGACATCATCCGACGGCCCTGGCTGGGCGTCGGATTGCATCATAGAGTTAGAAATTAAAGAGCTTGCAGGAAAAATTTATGAGGGTGACTCCTCAACGAGTTCATGCAAAATTTTTTATACTTTGATTTTATATGTTGATTAATAGATGTTTACTTGGAATATACGGTAATTTTAACTACTGAGTTTTGATTTTTCTCAGTTCAAGATGCCAAACAATAAAATAAGACAGTATTCATAATTTGCCCTGAAGCAGCCACCCCTATTTAAAACTTTAGGCCTGAACTTTGACAGGTAATTAATTACTGGCTGGCAAAACTCTAGGCGTCGGATTGCATAACCGAGGGCGTCGGATAACATTACCCGACGCGTCGGATGACATCATCCGACGCGTCCGATTTCATCACTAATCGTCACGCCTAGAATCCATTTTCATTTGAAACCGACTGTATATATGTACAATGTAATTTTTCGTCCATGTCAAATCAACCGAAGCGTTACAACAAGAACGACAACTAATATATGTGTCGTTGATCGAGTCAAGTTGAGCCATTTTATGTAAAATAATTTGAAATAAATGTTAAATAACTGTTGAAGCCAAAATTATTTTGGTTTGTTGATCAAAATAGAGTCACTAGTGGGGCCAACACCGGTTTACTTGGTCCGCTAAAAAAATGTCACTCGTCACCGTTTGAGTTGAGCCCATTCTATATTTTTCGCAATAGCAGAATAATTGTTTCGACCAGATCTAGTTTGGCCAAAACAATCCCGGCTTGTGATAACGATACATATATAGCGTAATTTTGGTTAAAGATTGGATGCTGGTTGTGCCAAGTTTAGTTGTCCGAAACAAGATTACAACAAAGCCATCTCAGTTTGTTGAGAAAACAAAAACAGGCAAAACCAGACAGCAAAAGACTTGGGCCGAACTTTGCCTAGTTGACACACAAAAAATAGGATCACATTTTAGTCCAAAATTATTCTTATTTTGATTAAAATATGGTCATTATCGTGCCAAAGCCATGTAGTTTGAATGGTCAGTCAAATAGCTTGATTTGTGACCAAAAGTATCAAACACTTTTCGAGCTGTGAAGATTACAGTCGAGTTTTGATCTGTAAAACAAATTTAGTAAATTTAAAATCGCACTTTTTAGCGTTACTTGAGTTCATGCCTCCAGTTTGGTTATTGTTTCTCCTGTCACTGCAATTGGCACTGCTCAATGCGTACCCTGTACCCATCCACCCAGCCAAATTCAAGTTTAGCGATCAGTCTACATATAACAGTGGCAGCCGACGCAACAAATAGGTTGACTAACTACTTCAATAACAATGCAAACTTATTTGCATATTATTGATGAATGCTCCGCCCTTTTTGCGGCCGTTGATTGGTTTCTGCATAGCGTGTTTATAATTGTGGAAGAAATGATTCGAGAAACAGCATAAAACAGCATACCTAATTTGCATACGCGGCGGATTGGCTGGCCAATTTCACTGTTGTCAGTCAAACGCCAGACAACCAGGGGGGGCAGAGAACGAAAGTCAAGGCAGACGTAAAAAATTACCACGCCACAATAAAAATAAATTTAATCTATCGAATCAACACAGGACACATACGTAAATAGAAAACATCTGATAGCTTCGTTTTATAGTAAGTTTCAGAGAATTAGCGCCCCCATTGGCAGAAAAAAAAGACTGCCATATACTAGGCCTATGATAAGAATAGGCCCTATGGTGGCTCGCAGCCCCATGTGTGTACTCTTGGTGCTACGAAATCATTCCAAATATTCCGCCTCTAGGCGGAATAAAAATTAAAAATTGAAAGTCGAAAACCCTACAGAAAGTCTTATAAATAATAATAATAATAATAATAATGCGTTTGTTAGCTAATAGCCACATGCATCAAGTTAGCTCTTTATCTGCTGGATCATATATATTGTGGCTTGCAGTTGCGATTGCTGTTTACGCTTCAGCCTCAGCCTCGCGTTGTCGCGAGTCGCAATAAGTTGGCTTCAAGAAATTCGAAAAAGTGCCGCGTTTTATATTCGATAGAATATCCAAAGCACTGCAAGTAAATCACAACGCAATTTATCTAAAATAAATTTATCCTTACTCACAAAACGTGCTTGTTCTTCTCTGATCGCCAACTTTAACATACCCGTTATTTTAACACGTAGGACGGTAAACTACTTAATTACACTACTTGGCATAAAATGTTTGTCCAACATACCACAGTGCGCTTGGCTATAGTCATAGTTCGGTTTGAAACAGATAGTGTGAAGTTTATCAGTACAAGAGTACAGTTTTAATCGATGTGGATAATTAGTACTGATTAGGCTGCACTTTTTTTCACCAGCATTCAGGCTTTCAGGCTGATTTGGCATCCAGACCTCGTTACTTAAATTACGAGGTTGACAGAAACTTTCTCCAAATCCGTCGTTTACGACCGTTTCTGAAAATGCAGTAATGTTTGTCTAAACTGTAGAACAGTATTTCTCACGTCACAGCTTCCTCCTATTTATTTTATTTCCCACACAATGCTCTTATGTCATTTTTTGCTCGTTTTTTCGTTAGCCATTGTGACATTCATATAAACTTGCAAAAAGTAGTACACAGTAACATTGACGCCAAAAAAATGCTCAGATTCAACTAACATGTGAAGCCGTTATCAGCCAGCAAGCAAGACAAAGATAAGTTATAGTTATAGTTAGGATAAATTCGCTCTGTCGTAATCAGTTCCGAAATTCTGTTTTAACTTGAGTACGTGCTTCTTGCCAATGTTGTTGTGCCTTGCTCATTTTGGTTTAATCTTACAGGGTAATTATTTTGGTCTGTTGTGTTTATTTTAACTTTAATCGTTCTTATTATGCTCATCTAGTTCCCATTTATGTTTTATTGTATTAATTTTCAGGTATAGTCATAATTGGTGTTATTATGCTTATTTACTATTATCATGCTTTACCATAAGCCTTATTATATCGGTGCTATGTTATGTCGTATAGTATGTTATGTTACTGTTGCTGTACTTATTAGTAATTTGTTGTGCATGTGCACGGCGAGTCACAACACTACCAGGGCACTCACTAGTGGAGGGGGAGGAGTGTAACGGAGTTACACGCTCACTCTTGATCTAATTAAGACCTAATTATGTAATTAGTTAGCGAGTTAATTAGTTAACACAATTAAACAACTCTACACTAATAAAGTCTTTGTCGTGGCGAAAATTATCTGCTTTAATTCGCCATTTAAGGGGATAGTGTCGCGAAAGCAGTCGATTCTGCGTAACTGTAAAACATTTTTAAAAAAAGATAAAACACCGTTCTTTATATATTTTGAAAATATATGTTAAGGCAAGTATTTTCGCCAAATTTCATCAAAATTGATGAAGTATACTGTTTGCAGTGAGGTTGCAAAGTCGGAAAAATGATGTTTCAAAAACCTATTCACATTCAATTTTTTCGTCACAATATCAATTTATTTGTTTAGTTTGTTTACACAGACTAAAAGGTCATATGTTGTAGTTTATGCACACAAAATTTAGTGCGAATTGCTTTGTGGTTGCAGAGTAATACCTGTTTGAACCGTGAAACTGTGCGTAAACAGTGAAGTACTCACAGCAATAATGATAAATTGGGAAAAATTTAGACGCTTATTTTAAAATCAAGAGAAAAACAAACCCTCATTTTTTCTTATTTGTGCCAAAAAACTGTGCGTCGACACGTTAAGTGTACTTCACAAGCTGGCCAATCTGATATCTGGCTCAATTTTTTGAATTTTCATGTCCGTATTGTGTGATGTCTGGCTTACAATCTTTGAATGGTTCAAGTTATTGGGTAGATATTAGTAGTCTAGTGTCTTGCAGTAATTATTTAACACAGTATAGCATTGGACTAGTTTCTCAGTGAACGTACAAGTTCAAAGCAAAAAGATCTCTTTTTGTAACCTATGAGCAAAACTGCTTTCGCGACACTACCCCCTTTAGGCCTATTCACATTCGTCAATTCTATCAGCTGTCTGGTTCTGGCTTAGCCGTAATTTAAAGATTTTACAGCCTGTTGCTGCTGGCTGCCTGAATCACGTGACTTAGCGAAGCTATATAAGCAGCTGCACTTAGAAATTTCTGCCAGTTTCTACGGTGTTAAGCGGCTTCGAGAGGTCTCTGCTTAGACACGGTTAAAACGGTAAAACGGTTAGACTCGCTGACACGGTTCTAGAGTACGGTCGAACGGTCACCCACGGAAGCGTTCGGTAGCTCACGGTCCGCGAGTTGTAGCGGAGGTCTAGTGTAGTTGAGTCGAGTAACAAAGGGACTGTGACAGTAGAACAAGTCGCAAATAGTCGAGTGTCGTATGTAGTGTCGTCTTGCGAGCCACTGGGTACTGTAGTGCTAAATAAAAGTCTGCTAGCTACACGTGTCTGTGGTGTCTAGATTTTTTAGGTACTGCACTAGGCCCTCCCCGCCACACCACTCTCATTTCGGGTGATGATCCGTCTGTTATAATAGTAGGATTACTCTCTCTATCCTATTCGTAGCTTTGAGATGTAGCGCCCCCAATGTCTGGGATTTCACAAGTTGTGACCGAACAAAGAAAATTTGTGTTTATGTGTGAAGTCTAGAATAGCTGCTTTTTGGTTTTAGGTCCTAAACCTTAATTTTGTAGTTGATATATATATATACCTATATATAATATATAATATAAATATATATATAAATTGTAGAAAAGATCTCTCCCCCCCTCCAGTTTCTTCTGTCCCCTTTAAAATACTGGTAAACGTCTTTCTGTGCTTGAACTGCCACCAGAAACTAATTTTTCATGTGCAATGCTGGAACAAAAGAAAAAAAATTTAAAAGAAAAAAACAAGCAGGATAATCCACAGATAACAGACTGTATAGCCTCTTTTATTGTAATTTGTAAACTTATCAGTTTTGAAGCAATGACAGCTTTTTCGTAAATTTTTGAAATTCTGAAAAGTACACTTTGTTTAGTAGGTACATAAAAAATGAAGGGCAAATGTGTCCGTATTCAACTATATTATAAGTTTTAACTTCTATAGCCCCTTTTCTGGTTTAGCTTTCTTAATTTCTTAGTTAAAGTTTTTAAGTTTATCTAAAGAATGTCTCTAGTTATCTCTTAATGAATGGATGAAACAAAAACAAAAAGTTATACGACGATATAGGTGTGCTTGTTTTACTTTGATGTGTTTCGTTATGCTGGATCCAGGTTTTTGTCCGGTACATATCTGTCCAAGGGTGAAAATAAATGTCTTCTCTGGTACATTCATTTCTAAACATTTATTTCATTTTGCTTATAAATACATCAAAATTAGTTTAATCTGGTTTAGTGCTTATCGTTCAGAGTTATTACTGTTTGCCATTAAGCGCTATATCCGCCTTGTCTTTGTTCTCACAAACTGTACACTGAACTGATAAAAACGTCCCAATTCATTTTTTAAATGTAATTTTTAGTGTTTATCATAGCATACACGCTCCGTTTGTAACTGAAATTTGATTCATTCTTTCATGTTGCTAGTACGCGGGCAGGACAAGTATTGTAAATGAGAAATAGGGCCTACGAAACTTGGGGGCTGTGGTTTAGTGGTTAACACTCTCGATATACATCAATGTCAACGGTCCTTGTATGCTTTGTAGCAGTGCTACCCCTTTCGTCCTTGTAACAGTAGCACCCCTTACGTCCTTGTTACGCGGCGGCCTCAGCCGCGTCGTATATACTATATTACAAAATCAGAATTTGCATGTATCTTATCTTTGTGTGTAAGTTTGAACTGAGCATTTAGGTAGGTCCTAAAAATGCACTAAATGTGTGTGCGTGTGTGTATAGTAAAGTGTGTTTCATGCTGCATAGTCAAGTCATACAGTAATAATCATCACAGCGCATAGATTATCGCACAAGTGCTTGCAAATTTTGCATACCTACAAAAACAATCCTTTAAGAAAAGCTATTACAATAATGTTTCCTAGATTGTTGTTAAGCACGTCAGAACCTGAAGAATTCAAAGTCTTGAAAAAAGGGCAATCGTGCTGTAGCGGCGGTTTGACCGAATGTAGAGGCGGTTTTTACAATATACAATATAATAATTACGGTTGTTACAATAGTTATTAGTTTTTAACTCGAGCTTGAATGCAAGAGACCACGAAAACGTACAACATAACATAGCTATTTGTAATGTTATGTACTAGTGTTGTTTTAAAAGTTTTGCTGCCACGTATTATATTCGAAGAATATCCTTCGCATTCTAAGCATATCGCAGCGAAATCTAGGTGTAGAAAATTAGTCTAACTTTACTCGCAAAACGTGCTTGTTTTTAAATTTGGTGTATCCTCTTTCTTTCAAAGCAAGTGTAACAGTGATTTTGTACTTGAAATAAGAAACCTCTTAGAATAATAACATAAAGCAAGCTTGTGGCAATTTAGCCACTAGATGGTCTTCAAATGTTGACAAGAAACGAGTTCAAACTGTTTAAAACATACAAGATAAAAGCGCCGTTATAGAAACCCTAACGTCTCGCGTCCAATATATGTAGAGAATGGTAGCAATCACACCCCAGCCCACAAATCTCGTTATCTCTAATCCTCATTTTAAACGCAAGCTAGAGTCTTACTATTATGTAGTAGTTACTCTAAAAAACATAATGAAGTAAATTACTTTTAAATATCGCCAAAATCTTTACTACCACGTTACTGGCTGCTTACATGCCTGAAGAAAATACTTTAATTAATAAACCAGACTTTCAACGACAAAACATAGTGCTTTGCATCAAGGTCTTTGTAAGTTTTGATATTAACATACACTAGTTCCATGAATTCCACTAGTTCTGTTTTTGTTCGCCACAAAGGAATAATGGCATTTTCCTTCTTGCACAACTGTTTACTGTCTTCAAGTGTTCGTTTGCCATCAAAAATTTTGTAGACACCGTGGTCCTTATAGCTCGTCCAGCCATCTTTGTAAGGACAGTAAGCAGCAGAACGCTCTAAAATAGCAAAACAATAGGAAAAATGAGTTTGTCTAGAGCAGCTAACAAGGATGACAAAATATCTAAACTTTGAACTGTACAAACAAACAAAAATTGCTCCTACACTTTTATGATTACATCATTTCTGCATATATCATTCATACGTAATTGTGAGTGAACTCTATTTGAATGTTATAATTAGGTATAATCCACACAAATTCATTATGAAAACACAGTTTGGACGATATTATTAACTTATATAGAATGTCAGATTTGACAGCCAAATTTTAGACAAACGGAGATACATGCATTACAATATGCTATAGGGTTACTTTTGTAATTATTTTGAAGCATAAAGATGTGTGAATTAATGTACTAAATAATAAAATTAATAGTATAAATTGTAAAAAGGCTTAGAAAATTCTTGGTTTCAGTAAATCTTAGTTGTTCTGCCCGATTATAAAAAATTGTAACTTACCATTGTGCAGAAAAATTAAAACACTTGCAAGCAAAGCTAATTTCATTGCAAATGCTGTTATCAAATCAATGTCGGTAAAAATTATACAAATTACTAGTTCAGCAACAAAGCATTGTATTTTATTAATTACAGTGACATGTTAGGAATTGAGTTGCATCATTCCCATACTTTCCGGATATCAGAGGCAGATTGCCATTCGAAAACTATAACGCAAAAAGTTTAGCTGAAACTAATTTTTAGCAGACTGGACTAAACCTATTTACTCAGCCGTAACTAGGTTTCACAACATTGCAGTCGTAATTGTAGCAACCTGGTAAAATGTACAAAAGAAAAACTGCGCAGACTGTTAAATAGTTAATATTGAAAGTTAATTAGAAGTTCTAAATAATAGATACTGCAGCAGAATGAAAATATTTTAAACCTTACAAATTTCCAAGTTAGACTTTTGTTTAACCATTCAATTCAAACTCAAAACTTAAAAATTGCTTGTGGAGCATGCCACTTTTTTTCTGAATTTAAATTAGGCTGCTCGGTTGCTCATAAGCATTACCGTTTTTATTTATTTGTGAAATAACTTATGAAACCGACTAGAGCTTTATGCAAAAGTAGTGTTCAATTTTTTGTGATCAAAAAACCGATTTTTGGCTTTAAGGGGGTAATGTCGTTTTCGTGGTTTTTGACATTTCAGTGTAATTTTTGCGCCCACAGAACTCAAGCTAAAAACAGACTACGGCTTCGAAACTTTAACCACATTATCTTTAGGAAAATATCCCTACCCGTTTTTTTCCTTTTCTAAAAATAGTTTGTAGAGTCGGTATTATGGGCTTTTGAAAATTTTAGAGAAAAGTCAAATTACGTGATTTTTGCACGAAAATGTCATTTTCTCAACGTAGAAACGACTTATCAACTATATCAAAAAAACGGGTGGGGACATTATGTCAGTGCATAACTGCAAAAAGTTTAGTAGTTGTTGGCTGATCCTGAGTTTCATAACTGTGGCGCAAAAATTAGTCAAAAAAACCGCTGATGGGGTGTATTCAAATGATAGCAGCAGTAAAATTGCAAAAGATAATCTGCTTTTAAATATAGTTTTTTTAAAGCTAGAAGGTGTAAAAAAAATGTAAAAAAAGACCGCTCTAGTTTTTGTTGAAGTTAAGTGCAGTTATGGTAGTTTAAAAAAACACCTAAAAACGCAATTACCCCCTTAAGGTAGTAGTGTCGCCAAAGCAGTTTTGCTCATAGGCTGCAAAATGAGAATTTTTTGCTTTGAAATTGTACGTTCACTGAGAAACTAGTGAAATGTTATATGGTGTCAAACAAATACTGCCAGACACTAGACTACCAATATCTACCAATATTTTTAACCAATCATCATTTGTGAGCCAGACATCACACAATAGAGCCATAAAAGTTCAAAAAATCAAGCCAGATATCAAATTGGCCAGCTTGTGAAGTACATGTAATGTTTTGAAGCACAATCGTTTGCCACAAATAAGAAAAATGAAAAGTGAAGGTTCGTTTTTCTTTTGATTTCAAAATAAGTGTCTAAATTTTTTACAATTTATCATTATTGCTGTGAGTGCTTACAGGTTACGCACAGGTTCACAGTTCAAACAGGCATTACTCCACAACCACTAAAGCAATTTGCACTAAATTTTGTGTGCATAAACTAGAGCATATGTGCTTTTACTTTGTGTAAAGAATCTAAACAAAAAGTTTTTTAATTGTGACGAAATTATTGAATGTGAATAGGTTTTCAGAACGTCATTTTTCCGACTTTGCGACTTCACTGCTAACTGTATGCTGAATCAATTTTTCAGAAACTTGGCAAAAATATTTGCCTTGAAACATATTTTTAGAATATATAAAGAACAATGACCTATCTTTTATTGGAAAAGTTTTATAGTCGCGCAAAATCCACTGCTTTCGCGACACTACCCCCTTAAATGCATTTGGCAAAGCTTGCGTGAACTGGTACCAAACTCTTATTTGCACTATCGTGGACCAAGACCTACAGTTTGATATATTGGCGACTTGGAACGGCTCCACGCCTTGAGATATATGTGGTACAAAAGTACCAAAACGTTTTGCTAAAAACTAATTTCCGCCACATATTTGGTTGAATTCTATCGATTCGCGCCAAACGCAATTAGCGGCGTACAATGCGATTGTATGGTACCCACGTAAATATACGTAAAATTCAAGTCTGTTGACAAATAGGCAGATGGGCCTGATAAGCGATTAATTTTTATAATTTTCGCATTCTTGGCGTTTGCGTCCGATGATAGGTTTGGCGTTATCGCGCCAAACCTGATTATTCAAGCAAAGACGGATTTCTTATGATCGATTATAAAATCATGGTGATTGGTAAAGTATTAAGATTTTAGACGTTTTTAGACTCGACCTATTTCACTAATTAAACTAAGTTGTCAACATGCGCTTGTATTCTTCAAGATATTAATTTTCAAGGTACAGCAGCAACCATATTTTATGTTCTACAGTCTGAGGCAAGCTTTTTTGCATCTTACTTCACAGTCAGTCAAGCATAAAAAAGTAAATTAACATGCATGCGAAAAGAAACCAGAACTTCAATTACATCAATTTGACAATTTGACTTGTTTTAACAATTATAACCGACAAAAATTATTTGAAGAGACGTCTCAATTTATTCGATTTTGTTGGAAAAATTGTTGAGTAACAAAACATCATCTTTTGTTATTAAGAAAAACTTTAAAATAAAATGACAGTTATGCCAAAAACGGGTTGAAAAGTTGTCACACTGTCAAGGATTCGAACGGAACAAAATTCAGACGCAATTATTTAATTCAATTAAAATTACTTATTTAAAACTCCACATTTTTGAGTCGTACTGTATTTTAAAAATCGTCTTGTGGAATCCGTGTGACTTTTCCACCATGATGTCGCGACAGTCGTTTTTTCTTTTCTTTATATTAACCGTTGCCACCCTTGACTTTGCTTTAAGCTATAATTTGAAACGAGAACCAGGTTAGAATTGTGTGGTAATGTTACATAAAATATATACAGTTATTTTAAAATGAGTAGCAATTTACTAACTAAATCCATCGGTTGTGGACACGGTATTAGTGAAAATGTAAAGTGGGGAATTACGTAAACTTGACTGTACTTCTGTACTAAGAATAGGAAAAAAATTAAAAATCTCCCCCCCCCCCCTAAGTAGCTTAGGAATACTTTTGTTTTGGAGTTCGTAGCCTGGTATAGCTCCAACACAATGAGGAGGTGAATCTGTGCGTAATGCTTGACCACCTAATGGGCGTAAAAAAAAGAAAAATTAAGTCGCTGACTCCCTCCCCCAAATATTGCCTCAACTGCACTTGTGTGGCTGTTTCAACATTAGCTTAAGATACATGAAAACCCAATTTTAACTTGAACATAAATTTCAACACTGTTACGATAACTTCATTACTTACTTTAATCTTCTGCCTTTGAACATCTATTTATCTTCAAGTTCGACACAAACACGAATGTAATGTCAAGTAAGTTACATAACATTGGTTTTCAATTTTTTTATGGATGGATATTATACCCGAAAAAACATGTTATAGCTTTGAGAAGATTACGAAGAGAAGACGGCGACCCAAGCGGCAAAACATTATCAGTAACACTGGAACTACAAGATGCAACGTTGTCTACGGATAACATTGAAGCTATCAAAGCTCAATTTGTGGCAATGGGAATACCTGCAGAAGAAATTGGGGAAATTGTTGTTACTGGTGGTAATGATTTACTTTTTTGTTTTTTACATTATTGTATTCAGTAACAATTTTTACCTAACAAGTTAACAATACATACTAATAAGTTTTCACTTTGGCCACAGCAAAGGATGCATCTTAAAGTTTCAGAGAAGAATTTTATTAGACAAGGAATAATGGGATGTTAATAATTATTAAATTAATTAAGTATATATGCTTTTTAACCAATTGAAAGCCTGTACGGAAGCTGTATCATAAAACATTAAATCAATTGGTAAAGCGAAACAGCGGCTCGAGAGAAACAAAACAAGAAACAAATTTGTTCTGTCAAGGTACATATGTCAACCTGTTTAGACCCTAGGTCTCGGTTACAAGACTACGGTTTCAGCCAATCCAATTGCAACATTAACAGTTTAAAATACAACTTGTAATGTTCTGGTTAGGTTTGATTAAAAAATTATTTTTAATATATTATTTATTATTAATAGTATTTATTAATTAATATTATTAATTAATATTAATATTAATTATTATTTTATTATATTTTTATTCTTTTTGCAGACGGTTCTCTGTCGGTCACATTAACACAAGAAAACTTGGCTAAAGTGGACAGTGGAGTTTTCAAAGTTAAGGAAGAGGATACAGGTAGGATATGGTAGGTTAAGGTTTGAGAAGAAATTGGGCGTTCACAGCGAGTAATTTATATCGTTAGCAATTTATGCTTTTTTTATTGAAAACGTGACTTTAATTGTTAATCAACATTTTATCTCTGTTAAAATAAACTGCTTGTGATATAATGTAAGACTGTAACAATCATGCTATAAATTAGCCTTTGCTGGAAAAGTGTGTGGGGGAAAAAGCAATCAAATGTACATATGTTTTTACCTAATGTTCAGATAGTGTAATATTCGATGCACGGAATTTAATAGGATTGTTTTTGTAAAGATACAATCATTATTTGTTTTCTAACTTTTTTAACTATTTTATTTATTCGAAAAAAATTAGAAGAATTAGACTATAATTGTTCTAGAGAAACCAGAAGAAGCGAATCCAGATGGTGAAACAGAAACTGTGGTAGATGAATCTGAATCACATTCTGAAAACATCACTGAAAGCGACGTTGCGGAGACAACAGTACCTGAGGAAATAACTGGAGGAGTGTCTAACGACACATATGAGGCTGATCTGACTACCGAACAAACTCACAGCAACGTTACGGAAGAAGCTCAAGACGCTGAAGAATCGGATTCAGAAGTGGACGCAACAGATACTGAAAGCGACGCAACGGATGTAGAAAGGGATATGGTGGATGCAGCTCACAACGCGACTGACACCGAACATGACGAAACAGACCAGGACGGTGACGCAACAGACGTCGAAGGTGACGCGTCAGAAGTTGGAGACGACGCAACTGACAATGATACCGGTGCGATCGACGTTGAAAGTGACGTAACAGACGTGTCTGGTAACATGACATCCGCTGAGGGTGACGCAACAGATAAAGAGAGTGACGTAACTGAAGGCGAAGGAGATGAAGGCGACATAACTGACGTTGAAAGTGACGTAACTGACGCGTCCGGCAACATGACATCGGCTGAAGGTGACGTAACTGAAGTTGAAAGTGGCGTAACAGACGCGTCAGGGAATATGACGTCTGTTGAAAGTGACGTAACAGAAACAGAAGAAGAAACTGAAGTTGAAAGTGACGTTGTGGAAACGACTGGAAATGCAACTAACGTTGAAGAGGACGTAACAGATGTTGAAGTTGACGTCACGGACGTAGATGGTAACGTTACGGGGACGGAGCCGGCACAAGGACAAGAGACGACAGCTGCAGACATCGATATGACAACCGAGTATTCTGACGAAGGAAATGTCACTGTCGCAGATCCCGACTATGACTATGGCAATGCGACTGATGTGGGCATGGATGGAAACTTTACTGAAATTAACGAAGATAACATTGACGATCTTACAACTGAGAATCAAGCCGGTAACATGACGGAAATTGCAGATGAAATTAAAGAAATGACAACTGAAGACGCAGCGGGCGAAACAACGGAGTCCGAGCAGTCTGCCGATGAGGATGAGACAGAAAGCGCGGGTGAAGAAAATACGACTATGAACGCAGAAGAAATGGCCGAAATGAGCCATAACGCGACCATGAAATCAAGTGGGGACGACAGTTCCGCTAATCACAGCCCTAGCTCGAGTATTTCTACAGAAAGTGAATCAAGTGGTTCAACAGAAAGTGAAGAAGGCGATTTCATATAATTAAACTGATTGTTTAAAGTGATTGACAACTGCAGTATTCTTCTCACATATATACAATTAAAAACACTTTAATAAATTCAAAGCGTCATAAAAAAAGTAAATTAAAAAACCAATACTGAACTTCTATGTTCTATGGTTCATTTATAAAACTTTGATTGCTGTATATTCCATAAGTTTTTTCATTTATATCTTTTTTCAAAGTGTTAAGATTTGTTTCGTCAATATAATGTTTATAGTTTTCCTACATTAAATATGACTGTAACTGAAATGGTTGGAACGTTTATTTTTATTTTCACATATAATTCAAGGGGTTATACTTTTGTTCTGGACTTTTGTGTTTCTCATTAGAAAGCTTTGACTCATGCTTTTCAAGTCAATACCTAAAACATAAAAAGGGGAGTCTTGATGTTTCAAAGCCTAGAATTTGAAGCTATTCAAACTCTTTCAAACAGAATGAAAATCATACTTTGCCTTGCATAGCTAAGTAAGTTACTTCAAATATCGTAGCAACAATCTATTTAAACACAAAAGTTGGTTAATGTTTAATTGACTATCTTAAGGCAGCGTCAAAGCCCTTTCTTCTTAACAATGGCGTTCATATAATACACTGGATAGTTCCCAACTGCTAAAAATGCTTTCCAGAGTTCAATATAATTTTCATAACTGGTTCATTATATCTCCAGATATCTACTTCACCATAAACACCAGAGAAAAGAATTGAAGATATATATGCAACATTGTGTCAAAATGCAGATGGATTAAAATGTTTCGAATAATAATTGCATTAATACTTTTGTGTTTCGATGTGACAAGTAAGTGTTTTGTTGAACAATTTTGTCTTATTTCTGTCTGCACTAATTTTGGTGGTAGCAACAATTTGGGTGCCTTTTTCCTGTTGGGCCACAGCCCAACAGGTCTTAAATTTTGATTTTGAATCATCAGTGTGCTACTAACGTTAAACTGGTCGTGTGCGGAGTGTGTTTCATACGTTCGCCACCGTCACAGTGCACCCGTCACCTACATTTCACCTGCATAATAAGACCTCTGCTCGCTTGCTTTCGTTGATGTACTTGGTTGTGTGATTTTTGCCGTTACATAGGACTATAGGAACCGTAAAAAACTGCAAAAGAATGTTTTTCAAGGATTCGATCCCTCAGCCTTAGGTTTAAGAGTATAACATCTAACCACTACGCCATGCTGTGGTCTTCTATATAAGAGCTAACAACATGATGTAGTGCAAATTGTAAATGTTTGTTATTAGAAAGCATAAACAATAAGCGTGGATTATGCTCACATCATTTCACGTTAGAGTGAAGTTCGGGTCGATTGCTGAAGTACATAGAAGCTGGTGTACACTTAGTGTACTAAAACTTATTCGATAAGGCGTTTGTCTTCATAAATTTTGAAACTTTGCTAATGAAATGTTAACTACATAATATGTACATATTACATAACAGCTTGTGCAACAAAAACTTTTGAAATTTTTGCAGTCTGACTAGCTGATAGAGATTTAAGCATGCATCAACAGTTACTTATTAGCTGCCAACAGGTTTACGATGGCCTCTACTTGTACTTTCTGCCAATGTACTTTAAAATTAAAGCTTGATGGTTACTGAATGTTTTTGCCGAAAATTGGGCTTGTTTGGAATACTTATCAAAAAAGTTGTAGTAAAAGCAGTCACTACACAACACAGCGACTGAACTGTAGTAAATGAGAAATAGGGCCTATGGGACTTGAGGCTGTGGTGTAGGGTATTAACATGGTAAAAAATTTACAAGAATAATATGCCAAATTTACTTTTTGTCAAATTTGGGCCAAAAAAAGCGATTTCTGAATCCACATTGAAATTGCTTATCTACATTGACATTTTTACATATTTTAGTAGAGCGGTTCTAATTTTTCTATAAATTAAGCTTTAAGACCTATCTATAAAAAATATTCGGAAATATAAGTGGCTGTACGGCCATACAAGCAAGTTCATGCTTTAGAGCTAACATAGTTTCGGCAGACATAAACTGATTTTAACCTTTAACATAGACAACTTAAAATCATGCTGTTTTGTTCCAATGAATGGGAGATAATACGGTGAAGGGCGAACGAGTAGACGCCTGAATGTACACAACTGTAAATCTAAGAAATGTACAACCGTTTACCTTGTCCCAAAAATTTGACTCCGTATTTTCTAATGACCGTATACATGGAATTCAAAAGTATGAACTATGAATCTGTCCTAAAATTATACAAATTGAATTATCGTACCAACAAAATCTGCAGTTTTAGGTTTAGATCTGTCGCAAGTTTTGCTATTCATGCAAATGTCAGATAATTAATATAATGAATCGTTTGCACTATTTATGTTAAACCCTGAACCGGGGGACTAATGGACGTAGTAGAAAATGCGCAGAGCGCGGTTTTCACCGTCGCCTAAGTGTCCCAGTTCAGCGAATAACACCTAGCTTCGAGCTAGGTTTTTGCGAGTCAGCCGCCTGAAAATTACTCAATTGACAGGTTTGTTTTGTCCCAGGCGGATGGCAAAACCACAAAGCCTACACGGCCCAACTACGGCCGGCAACTAACTAACTAAGCCTTGAAAACCTGCGCCTAGAACAACAGCATAAAGTTGAGCAATTTACTGACACGGAAAAGGCAACGGAAATATCAATTACAGAGCGAGGGCAAAATTTAGAATATAAACATTATAAAAACGGGAAAAAACTCAGTCGCTAAAAATAACGTGCGCGCACCTCAAAAATAATCTCTAATACCCGTGCGACACGTACCCTCCCGATAATTTTGGTCCTTGGCAGAGAGAGAGAGAAAACTGACCACACTTCTTGCTGGTCAACAAGCCAAGGGCCTACACCGAAGGAAAATGCAAGTTACTACGAAGTCAATTTTGAAACTAATATCTTTTTCCCCGCAGACTTTGCACAGCAAATATAAAAGCCCTACTGTAAGTGTATAATTTTCCAACAATTTGGCAATGTGCAACTTTAGAATTTAACGAACAGATCCTATAAATTCTGTAAACATAATGAAACAACTTTAGCTCCTGGCTTGGCTTGCTGCCACGTGGAACTGTTTCATCAGCAAAGGCAATGCAAAGCCAGTGCTTCACGTGATCTATACACGAAAGAGAAGCGATAAAATGATGAAATAAACATTGCCAAACTGCGTTTTCAATGTGCGAGCGTTGTTTGTGCGAATTTTGGATGTAAAGAGACTATTTCTCTTCGTGGAAATGTCAACCTCGTACAGCACCTGTTCGGCCGTTCACAACATTTATTTTATGTTTAAGTTTATATTCTGGAATATCGGTTAGTCTAAGAACGTATACGAATGCCACTTTAAATAAGCTCTTCTGCTGAGTGAGAAGTGGTTACAATGTGAGGTCTAAGTAACAGTCTTCCAGAGGAATTATTTAACGCAGCCATTATTTATGGATAAAATAATTTTCAAATCCCAATTTCTGTACACATTTCTGCTGATTTGCTTCAAAGTCTTAGTAGTGACTGTGAATAACTTTTCCAGTCATCAAGCTGGTTTGTTTAGTAAAAATTTATTATTTTATGTCGCCGGAATGTCAATATTTTGCTTTAAATATTGACAACATGTGCAATTTTTACAAAACTATGACGTTTAATATCACCTTCGTCACAGCTACTGAGGTGTCAAGAAAGTTTTTGTAGTCATCCTTTAAATTTTATTCTTTTTATTCTTAATTTAATTATATTCTGAAAAAAGTGTGCTTGTCCGAAAATCAAACCCAGGATCTATCCCACCTCGTGCGAAAATTGATTCAGTAGATAGTGTTTGTGGCCGGCCGCGGAAGCCGCCGGCCGGCGGCTAAGCCGGCGGAGAAGTTTGGCCGGCCGGCCGGCCGCAGCGGCCGAATTTTTGGACAAAACCAATTGATCCAAATTCAGAGTGTCATTTTGGCATAAACTTAGCCTGCCACTCTGCCAGATTGTTATGCCGGTTTAATTTTGTCAGTCGGTTTAAACTGGCTAGCCGGCCGGTGTTTTTAACCGGCCGGCCTGCCAATTTTGACCGGCCGGCCGGCAGGCGCCGGCTTTTTTCGGCCGGCCGGCCGACAATTCCGGCTGGTCACAAAAACTACCAGTAGACCGGTTTGGAAAAATTTGCGGTTATGCTGATGATGTACTAGCAGTCCATAAACCGGACTGTCAGCATGTAAAGTGTAGATAAACATATAGTTTGCAATCAATGAAAAAGAAAAAATCCGTTGTTATAGAATAATAATACGTAATTCTTAAGTTCATAATTCTCGACTTCTACACTGACAATAACTTTAGAAATAAAGTGTTCAAGTCTGATTGGTTCTAATGGTAGAGAGTCTTGTATATACTGAGCATCAGTTTTCAAATCAGAAGGTTGGTGGTTAGTATGACCCCGGGCTAACTGTTTTGGTTTCGCACAAATTCTCTTTTCTGTGTTTCGACACTCCGTTTACTAAGTCGCAGTGAAAGCGACCTACCTAAGCCAAGAGTATGATTTAAGGTGGGTAGAAAATTGACCTGTCCGACTTTACGTAGAAATTTGAAATTCTGAATATTGTGTAATCACGGCTCCCGGGAGTCGCGAAACACTTTTTATTCTGGCTGTATAAAAGAATGAGACCCTGAAAAAATTCAGCAAAATGCATTTCTATTTCAGAGGCTCAAGGATGCCCTACGGGAGTGTGGGAGACGTACCCCAGCGGACATCAATTTCGTTTCACTTCTGATAAACTAAACTATTGGGAGGCTAAAACCTATTGCATCGATAATGGCGGAATATTGGCCATATTTCCAACACCAAATGTTTTTACTGAAGCAGCTGCTATTGTGTAAGCGGAACTTTTGGTATTGTGTAAGCTGGACTGAACTTTTATAAAGTCGCTGTTAGATATTACCAAGATATTACCGATAACTCGTGAGTTTACAGGTTACTGTTGTTGTTGTTGTTATATTACCGCAAAATAGTTTGAATATGATATAAATACTGGGTTTGTAGAGCCGCTTTCTAACAGACACTGACATTTATAAACGGGAATTTATTCATTCTTGTTTTACAAATGTTCAATATTCACATTTAATGCTTAACATTTTAGTTTAGCAGTGAATTGATTACATCTTATAAATTACGTAATACCAAGAGTACATGGAGAAGCGCTGTTTGCCCGTCCGAGCATAGCGCAGCGGGCCGTAAGGCCCGCCATGGCCGTAGGTGGATCCCGAGACTGCGGCTCCAGGCACCCCGCTATGCCCTGCCACAGAACGAACCACGAGGAAAATAGTAGGGGTCGCGACGGGCGGGCCTGCCCGAGCGCAACCGTTGCACCGGAGCCGACCAACCGAGGGCCAACGAGGACCCCAAGCAGGGTTGGTTTGGCATTGATCCAGTGCCACTGGGGTGATGGTCTCGGTTTGGCCATCCGTCGCCGAATGAGCCCCCCGATCCCTTGGCCGCCGATTCCGCTCCTCCCTTGGATCCATTTGTCGACGTTGCCACCACCGCCCTGCAGCCACCGATGAGGCTGACACCCCAGAATTACGGGTCCGGGTCCAAGAGTACATAATAGGGATTCAACGCAAAAAACGCAAAAATTTCCAATTTTTTATAAAAAAGTGCAACTTTTGCAAAATTTGATGCTTTTCGCAATTTTTTTGCTTTTTGCTTGCTCATTTTGAAGCATTTTTAGAGAGATCTGGGGAGTTCTTGCAGCATTTTTTCGACTACAAGAAGGCGGGCGTGACTTCCAGTGGGTCAAATCTGAGGGGGCTTGTCCCGAAATCTCAAAATCTGTGGGGGGCACACAAGTTGTTTAGGGGGATGGGAGAAAACCCCCCCAAAAATTCGCTCCCAGGGAAGGGAGGGGGGTCCGGGCCGCCAAGGATAAAAAAGGGGGCAGGGTCCAGGCATGAACGAAATTTTTGGCCAAAATCTTTTTGGTCAGTGTATTTTACATAGCATTTAAACATGTATTTTTGCACTTGGCACTTGAAAAATGAGTATCTTTGATGTAATTTAAGCTATTTTTTTTCTTAATTCGGTCAAGAATTGTCAAAAGTTGTAAATTTTTTGCCGAAAATGACCCAAGTGTAGTGTCCTACATGGCCGGATTTGGCCAACTTAATCAGTTGATGTATATACATAGTTAGTTAGTTTTGTTTCGAAGAATTGTTAACTGCTCTGCCTAAATGTGGGATGATGAGAAATAAATGAATCTGAAAAGACATTAAAAATTATTTTAAAAAATTTTGAGGGCACATCCGGGGGCACACCGTCCTGGTCTTGTGCTATTAGAAATGGTCAAGTTGGCCAGCTGACTTGGCCAACTTGGCCAACTTCAATGGCTAACTTGGCCAAGTTCAGTTGGCCAACTTAACTTGAACATCCGATACTTTCACTATTTGAATTAAAGTCAAGTTCAAATCTCGAAGTTTACATTTTAAATTTTCATTTTCATTAACTGACTAACAAACTTGAAAAAATTAACGAGAGGATTTGAACTTGATTTCAAATAGTCAAAGTATCGGATGTTCAAGTTGGCCAACTTAAGTTGGCCAAGTTGATTTGGCCAACTTAAGTTGTTCAAGTTGGCCAAGTTGACTTGGCCAACTTAGTTGGCCAAGTTGGCAAATTTGCAACAAAGTTAACAGTGTAGGACACTACACTTGGGCCAAAAAATTTTAAAAGTTGCGTCCGTTTCGGAAGAGGGGGGTCAAAATCAGTACGATAAGGGGAGGTCGCCGTGTAGTGCGGGTGAACCTTACACGGCTTTCGCAACTCGGCACCCACTTTTTCCCGAAATATGAAAATTGTCGTAAGCTGATGAACGGGAGAAATTTTCGCACAGTGCTCTATGTATATATTTGCGCAGAAAATCGCGTGGCAACTGGCAGGGTCAGTTGTTAGTCGATTAGATAACAGGGCCAGTAGCGCAGTGCTTTATTCCACTACATCAAAAAGACATGAACATACATGGGGATGGGTCGTGGGGTGGAAAGGGTTGGGTGGGGGCTACATTGTGAAGGCTGAGTGTCAATATACGTGAGGAAATATTAATCACAGATATTTGTAGATAACAGTACTTACAATATGTAATTTGGGTCTTTCCGTTATTTCCGCGCGGTCCGGAATTTGAAATTCACTAAGCCGATTTTGTTATTTTTGTACCGATAGACTTTTCTTGACCCCAAACTTTGAAAAATGTATATTTTTTAAAATTTAAAATTTTTAAAAAACTAAAAGGTGGCCCTTATTGAGTTATTTTGAGGATGGCCCGCATTGTGGCTTTGTGGCCCTTATTCAGTTATGGTGTGGCCCTAAAAGAGACACTTCCGTTACATAGAAAGCGGCGTGGAATTTTGTGGGCCCTTAATAGGCGGTTCTACCCTACTCTTGCTTATAATCATAGATGCACATAGGGGGAGTAGGGGTGGGGTAGGGGGGTTTCCACCCTCCCCCCGTTAGGGGGTCGACACTAAACACTCCACCTTCGACAACGGGCACCTCCCGTTCAACCTCTTTTAGACATTATAGGAAGGCTTATTAGCTTTAGAACACGTTAAGCAATGTTTCGCCAAGTCGGCAATCACTATATGTATCTATAATTTTGTTATAAATTGACTGTACCAAACACAATTCCCGCTGTTTCAGAAACCAGTGCGGTCACGATGTCTGGGTTGACATTGATACAGTAGAAGTTTCCTATACAGACGTAGATGGAAATACAAGTACTTTATTGTCATGGTTTTTTAATAAATATAAATTATTCCTTAAATAAATCATTTAATTAAATATAATATATGATTATTATTATTAAATTATTATTCCCAATTGTTGCTCCTTCTGGGTAATGGAAAAAGTAACAAAAAGAAGCAAAACAAGTTGACACCTAAAACAAATAAAATTTCGTCGTAGAAATTTGGTTTTTTACGCGGCCCCCTCAGGGGCCGCGTATATACTATATTCAGTATCTGAGATTCCTACGTTAATCCGGGTAGGCCTAATTTCTAGTGTAAAAAATAAATTAACACTAGAAGGGTAGGTACCTCCCAGTTCTGCCATGCAATATGCAACTCGACGAAACTAGGATGATTTCAAACTACCGCAGGATGCAAAACATCCAGCTCCGGGGCGGAATCGAACCACCGTCGTTCTGATCATTAATCAGATGCTCTGTAGATGCACGCAGCACTACCCACCGAGTTAACCGGGCTGATGAATCAATGGAAGTGCACGTAGACTAGAATCGGATCAGAGGTAATGAACAAGTTGCGTAGCAGCAAACAGAGATTATCAACAAGCTCCTCTGCTGAGTCAGAAGTTACTTTTTTTGTGACGCCAGAGTGTCAATATGCCACAGGAAATATTAAACGTGGCCGTAACCGTTCAACACTAAGAAATTTTAACATCACCGTCGTTACAGATCACCTGCTGAGTTATGAGTAAAATAATTTTAGTACTCATTTCAGTATGTCAGTCAGTGTTTTTATGCAGCATACTCGCACACGTAGCGTCTTGGTCTTATATTGAGGAAAAAAGTTAGACTTAGTTTCAAAGTTAAGGGTGTTACCACTTTGACTCCAAAAGTAAAACATCTCTGGTTTATAGATCAATTTGTCAAATAAAATCAACGTTCAGAAAATCCCAAAAATAGACTGAAAAATTCTGAAAATTCCGATGATGTTGCGTCAAATTGCGTATGGACAAAAGTTCAATCGATCAAAAAAATTAAAAGAGTGCATGCTCGGGATTCGAACCTGAGATCTTTCGCACCCAAAGCGCGAATTATACCATTTGACCACAGAGACATTTTTTGATAATGAAAAACTTGAATGCATCTGCAATACCAGCACATCACTGCAAGCAACCGGCCTGAGAATATGTATAACTGTGTATACCTATGCATATTATCTAAAATCGTCGAAATGTCGAAATTTTGTTATCATAAATAAAATATAACAATTACATATCTTTGAAAGCAAAAATATGCACGAGTCAAGCGTATCAGCATGACCCCTTTCTGATAATGACAACAATTTTGGAGCACAAGTTTATAAGCCCGGTTGGCTCAGATGGTAGTGCGGTGCGCATCAACTGAGCATCTGATATCTAATCAGACGATTGGTGGTTCGAATCCACGCCGTCGCTGACTTATTTTGCATTCTATCATTCCTCGATCACTATCTTTCGACTTGTATGTTTTCGCTTGCAAGATTCGACCTACCTACCTTTCTAGTGTAATTTAACGTAGAGAATTCGACCTACCCAAAATTACATAGGAAATCGAGAATTTGAATGTAGTATATACGCGGCCCCTGAGGGGGCCGCGTAAAAACGTTATGTAGGCTCACATGTCATGTGGAACATAAAATAATGTCAATAAACTTTTAGATAAATGAATTTAATGATTTTATTCCTGATATCAGTGGATACTGCATATGAGCAATCTTCTGTCCGACGTCGACACTATTTCTATTTGTTACCCAAAGCTAAGAAGTTAGAAAGCGCATCAGCTCACATTAGCTGATGTTAACTAACTTGAACCCGGGACCTTAGTGGTGTAGTGGATAGTGTTCTTGACTCTGAATCTGTGGATCGGAGTTCGAATCTCGCTGACCACACTTAGAAGAATTGAGAGTTTTTAAATTTTTTAATTTTACTTCAATATTTTAATATTTTTTTTTAATCGGGTTTCTGTGTAGTTCAGCAAATTTTGCCTGAAGACAGACTTTGAGCTACTCAGCAGTAAATGTGAGCAGCAAGAGAAAGTTACAAATCTTTTCTCCGAAAATTATGGCCGCGTTTTATATTTCCTTTGGAATATTGACATTCAAACCTCACAGTGTAACTACTTCTCACTCAGCAGAAGAGCTTGTTTAAACTATGATTTTTGCTCTGTTGAAAGTTCAGTAGAACAAAAACCTGCTTTGCTGCAGGGCAGGTTTGAAACTGCAACTGAGAAAATACCATGGTTTCAGAAAATTTTCGAAATTCGAAAATAATCCTGGAACATTTTGTAAAGAAATTATGAGCAAATCATATGAAAACGTACGTAAAACCTAGGTTTTCAAAAACGAGCGTGGTGAAATGCAGTCACAGAGATTTTTTCATTTCACCTATTTAATACACTTTTCTAATAACTGCGTAATTGATTTTTGCAATTTAAAAAACTATGCAAGGGGTAATCTTGCATAAGTTTCAATTAGTATGTACAACTGGCAAATTAATGTAGAGGTCAAAATTTTCAGGCTTGCACTTTTTCAAAAATTTACCCATGGGTTTTTTATGGGAATTTGTGTACTGAAAAAGATGCTTAATTTTTGTGCTTTAGTGCTTAAGTGATTTTCTCAATAAATTGACTAGTATTTGAAAAAGTGAGGAAAATGCTTGGTGAGTTCAGACGTGTCGAAAACCGCACCAACTTTCAGGTCCACAACTAATCGTATGATTCAGAGCTGTGGCGCAAACTTTTTGTAAATGAAGTGCAATTTACGAAAGACCTTTTTAAACGATTGTTCGAAAAAAAACCACAAGTAGACTTTTAAAACGTAGCATACGTGCGTAATAGTAAGACTGTAGCTAAGTGTTAGCAGTGATTGTGTATGTCTTAGTCATAGCTTAATAGGCAAATCCATTTTGTAATCAAGTTTCTTTAATCACATGTTATTAATTGTGCATTTCGCACTAGTATCACAGTAGCCCGAACAGCCATTTTTTTCAAAACTGATTTTGCGACACTACGATGTTAAGCCATAGTTTTAATCCTCAAACAGCGTTCCAATTTATGTTTTAGTAACTTACACGGACCATAACTTTGGAGACTCTTTCTGCCACTTGTCAATGAATTTACCATGGAACTCTGTATCTGCGCCTAGTTGTACCAAACTTAAGACTGAAGGTCACTTAGAGAGCGAGAGTTGTGGAACTGCCAAAAAAGTTCTTTGCATTAAACCCGGGACTGTGAACCCACAAACAGCAGGGTGTGGTGAGTGATTTTCGGCAATAATGGTTTCTTTGATGTGAATATTTCATCTATTTATTATTTATCAAAAAAGTTGCTTCACTTCTTTTTTTGCCTAGGTACATCTGAAAAACGGCAATAGTTAGCCACATTAAAACATATGTATTCTTTACCACCGAGAACAGTAAAATTTCGTAGTAACACTAACATCTCTGGGAGTTAGATACCTCCAAAGTCCAGACACACATAAACGCACTCAGTTTTGCCTATTAATTTAAGTTTCTTGCTAATAATAGTCCTAAATTGTTTCGACCGACAAATCTAGTTATTTCAGAAAAGGAGCTTGTAAGCATCATTTTTATTTTTATTTATTGTAGCTGTTTGTGCCAATGAGCCGCCAGAAATACCCCACGCAACTGGAAAAATAATTTACCCATCTGATTTCACTGATACTTCTGCATACTTTGAATTTACAAATTACAATTATACCTGCGAGCCAGGCTATAGAAAATTCGGTTTCGCAGCAACATGTAAATGGTTATACCCATACCCAGACTTAGTTGGAAGCTGGGTTGGAACTGTCGAATGTAAAAGTAAGCAGCTGTTCACTTGTTAGCACATCGCTAGAATAACAAAACTTGTCTTTGTTTTCGTAACAAACAATCAAGTCTGACGAAAAATAGTTAAAAATAGTTGCACCAGTTGAGAAAATGAAACATGTGATTTCGTTACAAAAATAGTAATAATGACTATCAAGAGTTCAGCAAGTAGTCGCAGAAGTCATGCTACCTACTAAAGTAAACAAGTGGCGCATCTATTTTTTGTCAGACTTCAGTTATATAGTATATAAAATGTAAAGAGTATGTTCGAGGCAGCATTTTGTCACTACTCTTACTGTAAGTGCGCATAGAAATTGCCTGTTAAAAGATAAAATTTGTAGGCAATGCGAAGTTACACCGACCCGAAAGTTGTCAATGCAAGTGCACTGCTTTGCTGAGTGTCAAGGTTCAACATTTGGTCAGACTTTCATTATCATGAAAAAAAATTTTATTTTCGCAAACAAATGGCTTAAGGTGGTAGTTGCGTTTTCGAGGTTTTTGTGATTTCTATGTAAACTTTGCGCCACCAGTACTCAAGTTGTAAGTGATGCCTGAGCATAAATTTTTGGGACAGTACTGTAAAGGTCAAAATCCCCAGGCATGTCTCTCACTTTTTCGAAATTTCACCTGTGGACATTTTTAGAGGGTTTTAATTACAAGAAAATATCATAAATTTTCGGTGCGTTTGCTTATCAGCTATTTTTTCAGTAAATTGACTAGTTATTAAAAAAGTGGGGGACATGCCTGGGGATTTTTAACATGTCAAAAACCTTACCAACTTTCAGCCCCAACAGGTAATCGTATGATTCAGAGCTGTGGCGCAAACTTTTTGTAAAAAATTGTAATATTTTGGAAAGGACCTTTCTTTAGTCGCTTATACTGAAAACAAAATCACAGGTTAAATTTTAATGCATGGCATACATTTAGACAAGATATTGTTCTACCTAATGCAAAAGACCGCTTGTGATTTGAATTTGTAAACGCTGAGCTATAGCTTTTCAAAAAAACACCTAAAAACGCAATTACCCCCTTAATTGGAAATTGTAATAATTATGTATAGTTATTTAACTAATGTCGCGTGCAAGCGTACACAGAACACAGAAATTTTACCCCCCCCCCCAACGCTATTGTTGTGTTCAGCTAAAAGCAGCCCCCCACCCCTAAGCGCTATTTGCGTTACATGTTATTGTGTCCAGCTAAAAACAACCCCCCTCACATAACTGTTTATTAAAACATCTAAACTTTTCAGAAATCTGTAGTCCGCCAAATATACCAAATTCTAAACCCATTCTAGAAAGGGTAGAGGGAGAAAACGCAACCGTTGAATGCAACCAATACTACCAGCTGCAACCGCCGACTTGGAGCACAATTACGTGTACCAAAAGTGGCTTCTACAATCAACTTCCTGAATGTTTACGTATGTTCGATTTTGATAACTCAAACAAGCTCTTCTGCTGAGTGAGAAGTGGATACATTGCGAGGCCTGAGTGTCAATATTCCAAAGGAAATATTAAACGCGGCCAAATCTTGTCGATAAAATGATTTCAAATACATAACAATTTCTAAACATATTATCTGCTGAGTAGCTCCAAACCAGACCCAATCTAAAGCTTTTGAAATAGCAAAAATTACCAAAGCTTAACACGCTTTTGGAACGTCTAAACGTCAAAAACAGTACTTTTAAAAAATAAGTCTCACCGAGATTTGAACTCGGATATATAACTGGATTACAGATCCAGAGTGCTAACCATCACACTATGAGACCACTGAAACTGTCCTGTTAAGTTCGACTGATGTATGTTCTTTGTCAAGTGGAGTGTAAATTATTAACTACTATCTTAAACAAAAACTGTTCGTATTAGCTTGATATTCGATTGTGTTGATACAAATTCAACAAGTCCAATGGGTATCCATTTTTACAAAGCTAAACCACTTTTGCACGCTTTACGACATTTTTCACTTATCGTAATTACAGTGATTTTGTTAGTTTGATTAAATTCAAAATGTCGTTAACACATCTGCTAGCCCGGTTGGCTCGGTTGGTAGTGCACTGCGCATCTACAGAGCATCTGATTGCAGATCAGACTGTTGGCAGTTCGATTCTGCCCCGGACCCGGAGCTGCATATTTTGCAATATGCGGAAGTTCTAGCCGCTAAAATTTCAGGTGTGTTGGTGTTTGTACGATAGGTGCAGAAAACCGAGGTACCTGCACTTCTAGTGTTAAATAACACTAGAAATTCGACCTACACGAATTAACGTAGGACGATGAGATTCTGAATATAGTATATACGCGGCCCCGGGGCCGCGTAAAAAATATATTTATTTGGGGATAGAAATCTTGACTAGTTTATTCAAATCACTGGATCTTTTATCTTCTTTTTTAGAATCGTAGATGGTTTATCAAATTGTAGTCCGATTGCCCCACGTGGAAACCTATATTAAATTAAGCAATGTGCTTAGTATTTAATTAAGTTTAGCCTCAGCGATGGAACAAAATTTTCACAATTCTTCCAACTATGAGCGCTTATAACTCAAAAACACAGTTCCATTAATAATAATTCCCATAACTAGTTCCTCTAATTTAGATCGCTGAAGTAGTTTCAGCCTGTTACCGCACGTTTTTATAATGCTTTATAAACAATGCTTATTATCCTTTAGAACACTCGTAATATTTATATTTCTTTATATCCAATAATATTTATTTAAATACAAATGCAATTATTAGTCTTTATATTTTAGGACAGTGTCCGGTTATTGAAATAGGTAACGGAATAGTTAATCCTAAGCCCATTGCTCTGCAGGGTGAAACAGTAACGTGGACTTGTAATGCAGGTTACAAAATACGGGGTGCCGATAAGGCTATTTGCTTACCCGATGGAAAACTAAACGAATCAGCACCGATTTGTAAAAGTATTTATTAAAAGTAGTAGTTGTAAAAGTATTTGTATTTATTTTGCTTTGTTCTATAACTGAATTGTGTATTTACTTATTCTATAGGTATAGCTAGTGTGAGTTGAAGTTTTTTGCAAACTTATGAGGTACTAGGTAGTTACAAGCATTAAATTTATTTTGTCTATATTATGGTATATGACATCGTTACTGCTGAAAATTATTCCTTTGTAGGAAAGTCATTATGGTCATTTTGGTGTGTCAACAAAATGTGTTGACTAAACGTAAAAAATGCGTTTGAACACTTTTGTTTTTTATTTAAACATTTGTTTAAACAATATATTAAACAAAATCTAATACGTACCAATATTTTGCTGAAAACAGTTAAAATAACATTAAAATAATAACACAGTGTTCGTCAAGCCAATTTTTTTAAAACTTTAAAATTACAAAAAATACTCCCTGTTTAGAAATTTGCGAGCCGTTAGTGATTGACAACAGTGATGTGGACCCCAGTGCTATTTACATAGCAGGAGATCCAATCCCTGTAAAATGTTTGCCGAACTTTGAGCTGATTGGACAAACCTCAGTTACCTGCAATGCAAACGGGGTTTTTCCTTCGCCGTTACCATCTAGATGCGATGGTGATCTGTTTTTGATATTTTTTATTTATACTTACATATATTTTGTCATGAAAATTGATTATTTTTTGTGTTATTTTTCATTTTTGTGACAATTTTACTTCAATTTGCTCTCATGAGATTACCGCTATTAAGCTTTAATGAAAATTGTGGCAACAAACAAAATACGTGCTTCAGTTTAGCTACTTCTAATTTTCATATCATTTCAGTTTTCACCTTTAGCAACTTTTTTTACAAAATCATTTTTAAAAAGAAATACACTTTTCAATGAAAAACAATACCAAAATGTTTGAACTGAAACAGATATTTTACGTTTGTAGCATGCACTGTTTCATTGTTAATTTTTTGTAATGACTTTTTTTATTATTCTTAGTGCTATTGTTTTGTATTTTTCAGCTGTTTGCATTCTAACCGAGTTTCCGCAAAACGGCAATGTCGACATGTTCAACACTACAGAAGGATTATGTGTTACTTTAACTTGCGACGAAGGCTACCTCACGGAAGATCAAAAGTTGATCACAGATGCGTCTTTTTGTCTATCGAACCATTCTTTTGACAAGATTTTGCCTAATTGCAAAAGTTCGTAAAATCTAAATTCGCAAATTGGCTTTTATTATTGTATACATAGAAGCTATGTTCTGTAGTCTTTTTTTCCATTTCGTAATTAAAACAATTTCTGCAGTCAAAAAACAACAACCATCTGTGTTTTTCATGATGAACGATATTTAAGGGGCGGGTTAAATACGTTAAATGCATGTTATGTAAAACTAAATTGAAAAAGTAAATGCAAAAAATTCACTTTGGATGACAGTCTTGACAAATAGATTATATATCGTGTTTCGCGCGTTAACACGATTAAAAATGAAACCATTTTCAAAAATATTGAAGAAATACATACATTTTACCAAAAAAAAACCACTAAAAACCTGTAGCTATATCAAAACAAAAAGGCTAGGGCGTTATCATTCTAATAGATTTAGCTAATATTACAGCTAAACCTACTTGAGCAACAATATGACACCTGTCTAAATAAACTGTTGGAACTTAACACCACTATCCGTCGATACACCAGATCGAAATAAATACTGTTTAGAAACATGTGACACACCCTGGATACTGGACAATGGCAATATCTCACCAGGAGGACCATACATAGAAGGGGATATTATTTCGGCAACTTGTCATACCGGGTACAAGATACGTGGATTTCAAAGGGCAACTTGTACAAATAGTGGAAATTTTTCGAACCCGCAGCCTACATGCAAACGTATGTTTTTGAGTTACTTCTTTGTTTTTTGTAATTTTTTTTGTATTCTTTTGTATTATAAAGCTTGGTTTTTGTTTTTACGTTGAATGGGATGCACAATGCACGTTTAACTTAGACTCGGTCAAAGTTGAACAAGTGATCATGTAAAGTATACATAGAATATTTTATTACGATATTCTAGTTTATTCAAAAAGAACGTTTTAGACCGCGCTTTGATTCCGAGCCTCTGTTTGTCTAATATGTTAACGTTACTAAAGTGATCTTGATTTTTGAGCCATTTAATTAAGTTAAAGGGCACGGATTCCAATAAAATGTTTTCTTCAACCCAAAAACCCTTAATCCAAACAGTTTTTGCAAAAAAGTTACCAGTACATTATCCAGTACGATGTTTTAATGTATTTAAAAGAACATTTCGGTCTAAGTACAAAATTAAACGCCAGTATGTTTTGAGCCTCTGACGTCAAGCAATAATCGCAGTAAATGACGTTTTACTTTCACCGACAAGGCATTGCTACGTATTTAGTTTTGAGACTTAAGTCTCAGTACTTCAAGTATGTCATTTCAGACATCTGTGCCAACACAAGTGAAACCAGAATCCAGAATGCGCACAGTATTTATCAAGAGGAAGATTTTGTAGAGGGTGATACGGTAACAGTTGTCTGCAAGCAAGGCTATGCACTAGAAGGAGAATCGCGTTTGGAATGTTTGGCTAATGGCTCTATGTCTGCTGAATGGCCACAGTGTATTTGTGAGTGGCAATAATTGGATGAATCAAGAATGAGTTGTGGAAGACTTTTTAGACTTGATTTGTAGGCTTGTTGACTTAGGCCCGGTTCGCACTGGCCAGAAATAAGAAATAAGAATTAAGAAATAAGAAATAGAAATAAGAAATAATGGGCAGAAATAAGAAATAAAACCTTGTGCGTTCGGTCCGGTTCTCACTATACTGATTCACGGTGCAGAAATAAGAAATAAGCCCATTCCAAGCTGTTATTTGATTGGCTGAGGGTCAATTTAGGCGGGAATGCGAAAGTACGTACGCAGCAGAACGTACGTACAGAGCGATATTTGAATTGTCCAATCACCAGAAAGGAAGGCGTGGCTTAGCGTCGGACGCTCCAACCAACGCTTCTGATTGGCTAACTCTTTATTTCTTATTTCTTAAGTTAAAATGAATTTAACTTCTTATTTTAGAAATAAGGGTTGTTATTTCTGAAATAACAAAAGCTTATTTCTGCAGTGGGAATGCCTTTTATTTCTGAAATATGGCCTTATTTCTTATTTCTGGTTACTTGTTTCTTATTTCTGCCCAGTGGGAACCGGCCCTTAGACTTTGCATACATGAGTTGTAGACCTGATACATGTGACTTGTAGACGTAAAATATTAAAACGATAGGATCATAACATTACACTTATGTACGACTGTATGTCCGCTCAACCCCAAAAAATCCAACATGATGACGTCAATACTAGTGTATAATTAAGATTATTTGTGAAGTGGTTTTTTCAAACTTTGTTTTCTCGGAACGAACATTCGATTGTAAGTTTGAATTGGAAGATTGAATGAAATTATAAGCCTAACTGTGAATTTGTTTTAGATATACCTACAACGCCGGCTTGGGTTAGCACTCAGTGTGGAGATGTGGTGAGTAAAAACATTTTGTTTTTATTCATCTGCCATAAATCAACTCTAAATTGTTTCAATGAATTACAATGCAATAGTATTCATTGCAATGCAATGAATTTATGCATACAAAACGGAAACAGTATGAACTATAGACTGTGGTAGTAAAATCCAAAAATACAATGACAGTATAAAAAGAAACACAAAAAAGTCAAATATTTCGTTTTATTTCAGTTTTTTTTTATTTCAAGTTTCGATTTTTTTTCCAAATACTAGGTACAATATTTCTTTATTGCTGTAAACTTTTATCGTCTATTCCATTTCTTTTATAAATTATTCCAATTCTTAAGTACCTAATTGTAAATCGAGAAAAATATATCTTAAACGATTACGACTTACGACTAAAGTTCCAACATGCATTTTTACCTTAGGACTTGGATTTGCTTACCATTGGTTCCAAGCAACAGAAATTACTACTAGCAGCCGGATACTATAAACGCAGAATTGTCAAGCTATTGAGAAATATGACCCTGCCCCCTCCTATTTTGTCAAAACTGGAAAAAGCATCCAAACAACTGAAATCGGTGTTCCAACTATGGGATGCGGAAATCAATATGATCGAAGCGTATATCGATTATCCTGGGATACCGCAACAACCCTTTCCAGAAATTAATGCTAATTGCACTGCTGTAATTTATCCGGTCAGTTAAGCGTGTATGTAGACTTAAGCTTAAGTCTTATATGTACACTTAATCTTAAATACTGTGGACTTTAACTTAAATTTATAAGTAGACTAAATCTTATTTGTAGACTTAAACTTAAATCTTATAGACTAAATCTTAAATCTTATGCAGACTTAATTTTAAATCTTGAATCTTAAATCTTACTAAATCTCAAATTTATGTAGACTACTCGATTGTAAATTTCATGTAGTTAAAATGAAAATTCAGGTTTTAAAAACTTCTCAGAAATAATCAATCGCAGAAAAAGCTTTTATGCTGATCCTTTTAAGAATTACTATTAATTAGGTTAATTATAAATCTTCACCTGAAATGTTAAAGTTTGCATGTCACATATTATACAAAAAGGCACAATACTGGCTTTTAATATCGATACCTATTCTCAAACTCCAACCTCCTACTTGTCCGAATTTTTGACAATTTTTTCCAGGGCCGCCCCAAAAGACCCTTGCTTGACGAAAGAGTAGCCAGAGTCATGAGTGCCTTGGGATGTCTGTGGCTGATTATAATGTTGATTATCACTATTCTGCTACAGCTAATTACAAGGTATCGGGAAAATTGAGCAATTATTTAGCTAATTTAGCAATTCACTTTTTATTCTAATTATTTATATGTAAGCGATCCGCGCTAGTGTCTGTAAAAAACTGTCTGTAAGCCCGTACAAACACTTTGCAGAGAAGCTATATGGTTTAATTTACTTACGGAAAAACTGACAGTATTATGCCCGCTTCCCACTGAAGGTTTAAGGTTTAAAGTTTAACGTAGAACATGATCTGAGCATATTGCACATTTACACTGCGTAGGTTTAAGGTTTAAGTTTTAATGTTTAAGGTTCAACGATGTTAAAAATTTTCAACTTCTTGATTTAAGGTTGAAGGATTCAGCCAATCAGAAGCTGTAAGCGGTGCTTCTGCATCTAGCCAATGAAAATACAATTTTTAAATATGTAACAGCAATGCAGGGCACCGTGGGAAAATTTGCAGTGTGGCAGTTCTATATGTTGATCGTTGAACCTTAAATTTCCAGTGAGAATAAAACGTTAAACTTTGTAACTTAAAACCATAAACTTTAAACCTGCAGTAGGAAGCGGGGATTAAGCACATTACATTCTTGTCCGTAAGGATATCATCATAATTTTATATACACTCAACATTGCAAAGATGTCTATATTTTTAATCATAATAAAATAAAGCATTAAAAATAAAGCATCACAAAAATTTGAAGTGAATTTGAAGTACATAGCTCTACTGAAATTAACGAATTGGTTTGGATCAAAAGAATTGTGTTGTTTCAGGAACTTTACGTATGAAGGTTTGATCCATCTCTCGCAAGAAATGCTGCTGTTAGTCGCACATACTTTAATCTATGCTTTAAGTAATGAAGCGCTACTTGATTGGGTAAGACAATTTTAGCATCTTAATTCTTTTTGTTTGATCTTGTCCCCAGTTAGTTTACATACTGTTTGGCTAACTAACCTATACTACATATAAATAGAATTTACAAAAATTGTAAATATTACAAACGAAAAAACAGTAAAACTTTTGTTGTTATTTTTTAAAAATCACAAGCAGGGGAAAAATAAAATAATATTGCAAAAGTTATAAAGCAAACAAAAGAATAAATACAGTATAACTAAGTTTACTAGTCTATGTTACATAAAAATTTCACAAACACAAATATTACAAAGTATTACACTAGACTATTACACTATTACATTACACTATTTACACTGCACTATTACACTAAGAGTAGATTGCAAAGTAGAGTAAGACACAAGTTTTTTTGAAAGTCACACAAGCAAAGGTAAAAAAATTAAATAGAAAAAAGCAATAAGTGAGTAAAGTAAACAAAATAAAACATACAATATGAAAAGAAATGCAGCCAGTCATTAACAAAAATCAATAGGAAGCGAAGACTTTTTATGGCAAAGCTAAAAATAAAAAAATGCATTGAAAATATCTAATACTAAACTGAAAGAATGAATATACGAAGCTTGTTGGATTAAACGGAACAAACTGATACAAAGTTTGAAAGCAAAAATAAAAATGATCTTAGAATGTTCGCACAAAAACGAATGTCATAGTTGAATTTTTTACCATATCAATAATTATAATTAAATTTTACATGTTTATTTACAATATAATATATTTATTTTGCGGTATTAATAGCATACACTAATTTTTCAGAAAGGTTGCAGCGTTTTCGGGACGACCCAGCAATATTTGTTTGTGGCCTTTTTCTTTTTTCTTGCGGCAGAAGGTGTCCACACTTACACCGTGACGACCTCAGTGCTGTCAAGCGATTCTGTGTTCAGAAAAGTGGTCACCTTTGGTATTGGTTGGGGTAAAAAAATTGTTGCTATTTTTTGTTTTTTTTGTTTCTTTTTGTTTTCTACGTTTTGCCTACTATTCTGTTTTAATATGTTTCAAATGAAATCAAATCGCAATCTAAAGAAATTTTGGGAAGCCAAAATTATACCGTTCCATTTAACTGGTAGTTCAATTTAAGTTTAGCATAACAACAATTTTAAAAATTTCATTTTAGTGTTCCCTTTTTTGCAGTTTCGTTGCTGTTTACCAGCATAGCTCAAACCTGTCGTAATCGTAAAAAATTACTAATGAAATTTTTATTTTAGGATTGCCATTAATTGGCACGATTATCACTGGAATTAGCTTTTTCAGCAACTATGCATCGAAATATTCGTAAGTTGTCAAAAAAACGTGAAATGTGAAGTAATTATGAAACATTAATACGGTACTACAATTTTATGTTGAAACTGAACAACGTAAAACAAACTAAAATTACTAAAACTGAAATACTACACCGCTTCAACTCATTCACAACAAGTACTTATCGTGCTCAATTTTTTTAAACTGGGAGAAAATCTTTAAATTCACATTTAGAAATCAAATGGAATCAATCAAAGAACAACTAAACTAAAAATATTAAATATATAAACTTGATAAAGGTAATCTTTTGGGGGGAAATGGTTTGGATACTTATAGCTAATACGTCGCTTAAAGGCATTATAACTTTTACCATTCAGGGTCATTTCCCCATTATAAGTAAGAATTCTTAAAACGTAAAAAATCCAAGATATTTTTTGGTATTTGTGTTTCTATAGCTGTCTTGCAAATTTCGGCCACTTCATTGGTTGGGCTACCATCCTACCGATTTGCCTATTCAGTCTGTTTGCTTTCATAATGGTGGACGCCGCGGGAGCTTACAATCGCACAGCCATGGCTGACAACCCTGAAAAACCTCCTCTTATGACCAGATGGAAACACTTTTTCGGAGAGTACGTACTTCTTAGTTCTTACGATGTTTTATGTTTCATCTATAAATTATACATAACATGATTAATATGTTTTAATAGTGTTACAAAATGATAACAAAGGAGGTTATAATTGATAATCGCTTGAGTTTGGTGTCAGTTTATGAAAGCATTTCAACTAAAATTTAGCTGAAGTTTTGACTCTTCAAGACAGCGATCAATCCAAGACGTCAATCTAGTCCTGTCCGTTTAAGAGGATAAATTAATGCTTTCAACTTAGGTTAAACAAGTTTTGCAAAACCCAAAGTTTTGCAGTGCATTCTTTTCTTGCAGAATGAGTCAAATTGGGTTATTCTGGCTGATCCCGATCAATTTCTTGGCTTGGTTGGTTGCATCATACGCCCTATATTTTCAAAACATGGCGTGGTTTGGAATAGCAACATTTCTGCACATTGTACTTGGCATACTGATATTTATATTTCACACGTTTCAAATTCCAAAAGTATGTACAATTTATTTTATTCTTTTTATATAAATGTTTTTTTGATCTTTCGAATAAAAGCAGAGACCCTTTTAAAAGCCCACTTTTAGAACAATGAGTTGACATAAATGGGATTTCCCGACTACGAAAGATTCCAAGAATTGGTTTTTTGAATGAACGGATAAAAGAATGATTTTGAAATTGAATGAACCCAGGCTACTTGCGTCGACATCGAGAATGCTAACCACTACTTCACAGCTCCAAAGTCTTGTTGAGCACAATTCTGTTTCGCAGCATTTGTATCATACAATCTTATTCGATAGTTCTGCCGTAGTACTTTTTTGGCTCGATTCATACTTAAAGCCGTTATGTCAATTCAGCCGGCAAAATTAAGAAAAAATAACGGCACAATCTGATCATATACACTATTGGTGGTGTGATTATTTTGTAATTTTGCCGGATAAACGGACATACGGCCTATGTATGTGTTGAAAGAAAGATGAGGCCCCAATTTAGAAAGAATGAAAGAAATGGAGGCGCCGGGAATCGAACCCGGGCCACCTGCTTCGAAGTCAAGCATGCTACCACTACACCACAGCCCCCGAGTCTCATAGGCCCTATTTCTCATTCACAACATATGTAAGTAAGCAAGTATAAATCGAGCTTAGATCTTGATTATGTTCTGAGTTATATTTCTGTTAACGTCTACAACAATGACACCGTAGCAATCAGATCGGCTACAGAATTATCTAGTTCTGTAATTCAACTGTTTTTGTTTGTTTGTTTGATATTTTTTGTTTTTTGTTTGTTTTTATCTTTTCTGATTTTATGTATTTTCAGGCCAGAAAATGGATTAAAACAGCATTGAGATACATTGAGATCAGATACTGGATTTTTGTCCTATTTGATGGAAAAAGAATGCCGTAAACGGCACAGTGTAATCAAATCAATATTTTTGCTTGAACATTCAGTAATCCTTTGATAAGTAACATATACTACGTAGACCCGAACTTGAGGATTTGTTTCAAAATAAATGTGTTTTGTTACCTCTTTTGTTTTGTTTTGAGTGTTCTTCGAATACAATATACGCCTTGTCAAAATTCTAAATGTTTTTATGTAAATAATTACTAAAGTCTCGTTATCTCGTATGACGCTAAGACTTCGACACAAACATGCCTCGGATAAATTAAATATTCTGTATGCAAAAGCTGTATCTCCGACCGTAGTTACCTCGAATAAGGCCACAGAGACTTTGTTGTTTCGTGAACGCTTTATCTGGGGCTCTATTCAAGGCGGGGCTTTATAATTTTCTTGCTCTTCCCTTGTACTGTATTCAAGGCTCGGGCTTTATTCAAGGTAATACGGTAAGTATAGTTTCTTCTGCAGCCGTTGTCAGTGTTTGATGCCAAGATATTTGTTAACACTGAATTCAGCCGCACTTCAATTTATTTCTAATAACCACATAGTAAGCAGTTCAAATAAAGCATTCTACAACGGAGTCGCCATTAACTTATGATTAGCAATAACACTGAAACATTACTAAAATTAAAAATTTATTAAATTAATTAATGTATTAAATTAAAAAATTATCCGTAACACGTAGTTACAACTACTCGTAGAAAACGCGTGATAAAAAGTACCAATCAACAGCCGTTTTTTATCATCCTGATTAACATAGAAAATAAGTAAGTAACGAAAAGTTTTTGTCAAAGTTTTTTGGTGATTACAAAACTATCCCCAGGGGGTATAGATTTCATCAATAATAATAATTTCTTCCATCCAAACTCCCTGCATGCCGATACAGGGATAATTACAGTAAGGCATAGGCCAGTAGATTGGAGTACAGTACATTCCCCAACAGCGCTTGTGGCGGTTTGTACAATGGGGCCCTTCGCAGTTAGGTTTCGCAGCCGGCTGACAAAAAGCCACTCTGCGGTCTGTTTCGTCCAGAGCTCGGGCGATGCAAATTTCAATGTCGATGAGCTCATTATTGCTGATTTTACGGGCTTTAACGTTCACACAAGTACACTGGCCGAAGGCTAAAACGGTCAAGGGTACAGGAATAGTCAATAGTCATAAATTAATGTTATCAAACTTATGATTGTATTGCCGATATGTATTTAACCTTACTATTACTATTGCTGTAATGTTAAAAAAACAGTCATACTATTGCTGTAATGTTGAATAATTATCATTAACAAAAATTATCATTAAAATCTCACAGATATTTCACTCTATTTTTAACATAAATCTCAACGACACACAATCATTTTCAACAAAAAACAGTTTATCATACTTTGTCTCTGTCAACTTTGTTGCTACCAGAAACACTCAAGTCTGTCTGTCTACAAATAGATGCACCACTTTGTTCTTTTAGTGGCACGACTTGGTTTTTATAGTGGCACGACTTTTTCGGCTACTCGCTGTTCTCTTGATAGTCACTCAGAATGCATTCTTTTCGTAACTAAATCACATGTTTCGTTTTCTTAAATGGTGCAACTATTTTTGGTCAGAATTTAGTGATGAAGTGACAATACCTGGTTGATTGTGAAAAGAATTTTCACAGTCATGGTTTTGTGGAAAGCGATCCCCACAAAACGCCTGAGGTCTGTCACAGCTCGCAATGTACACCAAAAAAGTTGAAACAATGAAGCACACACTAAAAAACATTGTCTTCAACGAAGAGAACGGTATAAAAAGTGAAAATAAATTCAATAATTATGAATGAGGCAGGTTTTATACTTTGTTTTTTAAAAGTTACTTTCAAAATAATACATTTCAATAATATCAAATACGTCATAATTTTCATTATTCTATTATTTCATTGTTACTATTCATTGCAATTTACTGGTTTAGTTTTTCGTGAATGAAATAGAATAGAATGAAAATTCATTAGCCATTATGTGTATCTATAGACATTGTCTAGGTAATGATAACAATACCTATCAATAGAATAGCAATTTAGCAGCATGACGTCTCTTGTTTGTAAAATAACTGCTTTTCCTCATGACAATTCTATTCTTTCGAAAATATCGATATTGTTTTAGCACCATTTCTCGTTGAAATTCTATTGTAAAATTGTTCACGTGCGCAATCTTTCATTTTCATCATTATGATGGCTGCAGTGGGGTTTCATACACACATAAAGGCATTGATTACAACGCAGCTACATACATGAGAGCACGCTTGACCGTGTTACAAAGTCCTACTTCTTGTATCCCCCGTAACAGCCGTTATGTCTATTCAGCCGTTATATAACGTTTTGAAAAGAAGCGCGCTAAAAGTTAAGTCTGTTTAATCCGAAGGTTTAGGAATGACTAAGAATAGAAATCTGTAAGCAACATTTATAAACCGTTCACATGGCGTAAAAATAACTCGGTTAATCCGGTAAAAAACAAACCCTTAGAAATCTTAAACCAACCCTACCCTAGCATTTCCTTAGCTACTTTTTCGATTTGCTTGATTTTTTATTTATTGCTATTTTATATTATATACATTCCATGCAATACACAGAGGCATTGGTGTGTTGTGAGTTGCGACCACACGGGGCCATATTCATAGCACGACTTAGGTTAGATATATAAACCTCTCATTTCCACTTCCCCAGAAAAATCTTGAACACAGTGAAACTTTTCTTAGGGGGCCTTTTCATAATTTATATTGACTGGATTAGATTAACTTGATTAACTTTATAGTACTTCAACATAAAAATGACAACAGTTTATGAAACTTAGTACAACAACTAAACTGTATCACCAGCATTTGCTTGCAAATAATGATGATTTCAAGTTAATCCTATGTTGCGTTTTAGAGTTAATTTAGTTAGCTAATCTAATTAATATGATAAAAAGCCCCAAACTTCAAGACGACCAAAATAAATACACGTCAAAATGTAAAATTTGAGCTTACTGTTGCGATCCTCTGCTAATATTGTCAATCCACAAAATTGCAGTCAAAGTTAAATCCAACTCTGATTAAGGCCCATAAAATACATCACTGCTTACACAATTATATTTACAAAAATAAGTATGTACAGCAAATAACTTGTGCATTATAACATACTGTATTAATAAATAAAAACAACACAAAATATTTATACAGCCGCAATAACAAATTCAAGTCACATAATTTTCTAACTTAGCTTTTAGTTAATTAATAATGATAAAGTTTTACTATTCGCACTAAGTAGCATACTACGGCTGTAAAGACATAGCAAAAAATAAAACTACTGTAGCGAAAGTACATAATAAGCAGTTTTTTGTTTTTGAGAAAATCAAGCGTATGCTATTGGAAAGCAAAACACTATTATCCTACTCCTGATAGCACCAACCAAAACTATAAGCTTTTTTTATAATGAGTAGACAAATATTGCACTATTTTAATTCTCGGTTTGAATTAGAGAATTTCGGTTGGCTGAGTTTAAAGCCTGAACAAAAAATGCTGGACCCTGAGGAAAAAGCAACACGCAACTTCATTACGAAAAGAACAAATTGCAAGCATCAAGAGTACTCTAAAATCACTTGTTTTGTCTCATGGTTCAACAATATCTGGTCAGACTTTAGTTTATTTGTTGACCTTCACATTGACAAAATATTTTTACTTTGGCTATGTATTAGGAAAATCAAAAATAAGGTATTAGCCATAGTCAATGTGAAATACATAGTTTTAGATTAAAAACGAAACTTGTCTTTCTGCTTAAATTGCTTCAGAAATGCATTTTGGCAACCATGTTTTCTATTTCCCTAATATACCATCATTATTTACAACACTCAGACTCAATAGACAAATTTTGCTCGTGGGGGGTGTCCAGATTTGAAATAAGCGAAACAGATTCTTTTGCAAGTAAGGGTCGATTCAAACTTACAACCGTATGGCCGTTCAGCCTGCGAAATTATAAAATAATTACACCAAAAGCTAATCTTATGCACCATTAGTGGCGCGGATATTTCGTAAATTTGCCAACTGAATGGACATATACAAATATAAGTATACACCGACCCTCAGACAGCACAAAATCAAAAAAAAGCTGAAAAGTAATCCAGCTTATCTATATTGGTTTTAAAGTGTACCAAGTTTTATTACACTACATTGATTAGCGCCGTGTTATAAAGCAAATCAATTTCACTCTAATCCGCTAAATCCAATTTTGGACACGACCCTATGCTTAGCATTATTTCAAGGGAGACCACAGTTGAGTGTTCTATCCCATCCAGGGCATCATCATCCCCCCCATCATGCACTGCATCATTCCCATCATCCACGGATTCATCATCATGCACGGGTTCATCATCATGCAGGGATTCATCATCATCGGCATCATCATCATTCCGCACATTCCCATGCCTAAAACAGTTTCAACTTTCAACCCTATAATGCCCAGAGTATTCTTCTCTGACACCTTCTGGTTTTTTGGCCATTGCTCGAGTTACGTGCGTTGTAGAGAGATCGCAAACGGTCATTCGATAGAGAATTAATTGGTGACCAACACATAATCCTGTCAATTAAGAGTCTAGGATGCACAGCTACATTTATCTCACAACAAGCCCAATCTGCGGCAAAACCTTCAGTAAGTATTAAGCAACACTTTCAAGTAAGCTGACCAGTGGGTCAGCTAAAACCTATTGTGCAGCAATTAATTTACTTCAAATTGTGTAATATAAAAGATTGGCGTAGTTTTTTTTTCTAGCAAACTGTGTATGCAAAATATTGAAGGTGTTTTTCCCATACAACAAATTGTGTAAAAACAAGCTAGAAGTCTCTCAAACGAAAAAATAATGTATCATAACACCATTCTAATTCAAAAGTCATAAGCTATGTACGTCTTTTGATTAAGGAGTTTATTAAATCAATTTCTAGTCTGCAGGTATCTGTCAAAGAAAAAAATATATATAACTACCTATATCAATAAAACGCAGCGATCGAATTTGGAAAAGGCATCGCGTTCATAAGCTAGGGCCAACATGAAATGCCTTTAATAACTAACGAAAAGTGAAATCCTTAAGATGCATATTTATTCCTAGTTTCTGGGAAAATAAATATAAGGTAAAAGACAAACTTATTAAAAACTGCAAATTTAGAATAAATTGAAAAAAGTTGCCGAAACCCGGGATCGAACCAGGAACCTTTAGATTAGATCTTCAATCTAACGCACTCCCAACTGTGCTATTTCGGCTTAAAGTGAACATGACAACTGGTGCTCCGTCATTACAAACGTAAATAACATCAACAGCCTTATTAAAATTTTGGTTCATCGAGAATCATTTTGTTGATCAATATATATTTTTAGAATTTACGTTGAAATACGTTTAGTGTAGCAATGTTTGCTGAGATATTATTACTGAAAGCTTGAGTCTGATGCACTGGTCCACTAAAATTATTCAGTTATTGATATTAATTTGTAGGAACCGGTTGGTTCAGACGTCAGCGCTTTGGATTAATAATGTGAGGACAGATGGTTCGATTCCGTCCCTTAGTTAACTTTTTTGAAGCTGCAAATTCCATCAACGATAGCTGTGTTCTACTGAGCTACCAGCCTTTCAGTGTAGTTTAACACTGTTGTTTCTAGGTGACACACGCACATGCTTATTTGAGCTGAAGTAAAACATGCATACAGACGAATCTCCTGCACAGTTTAGTGTTATACCGCCAAAATCAAAAGTAAAAAGACCTGTTGTGCTGTGGCACAACAGGAAAAAAGATCGAGTATATTTGACGGTATCCTTTAAACCTGACTGTTTCTACATTTTAGGTTTTTAGACAGCTGAAAGGCTACTCCCCAGATGTCCCCACTGCAGGTGCGACAGTTTGCTTACTGCACAGAGTCAAATTTAATTTTCACACGGCAGCATTGCATATAAACTACAGTCGCGTTAGACATTGAATAATAAATAAAAAAAACAATAATTTGCACAGTGTCGAAAGTCATACCCCAGCATCTTTCCTCCAAGACCGTTCCTTTCTTTGGAGTGCAGACTGTGAACTTCCCGCCGTTAGTCGCAATGCACGTGGGAATTTCCACTCTGACGGTGCCGTACTGGGGACTAGTTATATTTCCAAATGCAAGGGCGCAACGACAGTCACCAAGTTCTGAAAAATTAACAATTACAAAAATTCTGGCCAAACAACCTCTTCTGCTGAGTGAGGAGTGGTTACAATGGAGACTTGAGTGTCAATTTGCGCAAACTGTACAACTTTTCAAAGACTACTTGTTTCACCTTTAAATGGTTGTGTAGCATTTTCACAAACACTATTCATTTTGCTACACAGTGCCACTGGAACGTATTTTCGTTTCTCCGCATATGTCTTAACTGCCAGAGTAGCATCGTGGGGAGCGCGTAATGATTTGCCATGGCAGCAAAATGGCAGGAATGCAAAAATGCACAACAAAATAAGTCTCATGATTGCCTGAAAAACATCGAACATGATTATAAAGGTCGATTCACACTTCTTCTCGAACATTGGCATATACGGACAAACGGATAACAGAGACGTCCGACCACACTCAAGGACAGAACGGCTGTTCAATTCATAATTTCGGCCATTATGCCCTACGGCCAGCCGTAGGTATGTTCGTTCATCCGCATTAAAAATCGCTACTTTAGCAGAACAATGGACATGCGGTTCAAAAGTATGAATGACACTTTTGTCCGCATGTGCATTAGACGTTACGTCCCGAATCCCAATGCCCGTTCATACGAGAAAATTTGTAGCGGAAAGGTAAAGGTTTCACCACTTACACGAAAAGAACGCAAACGCAATTTTTTACCAAAAACCTTGGCTTTTTTGAAACCAACATGCTGATCTGAAGGGAAGTAGGCTCTGAACAGTAGGGTAATAAAGTTAGACCAATTCCATTAAAGTTAAAGTTAAAGTAAAGCCAAGGCTTCACTTTAAGTTAAAATTACAGTTAAAAAAAAGGCTCAGGCGTTAATTTAAGTTAAAGTATTTAAGCTCAAAATCAATGACTTTTATATAACTTTTTTAAAGGTATCTTCTGACGGGTCAGTAGGGCAAAAAAGTTAAAACTTTAACTAAAAGTAAAAAAGTTAGGGGTCATACTTTAACTTTAACTGTAAAAAAGTTACAGGTCTTACTTTAACTGTAACTTAAATTAAAACACCTTTACTAAAACTCAAACATTAAAGTTATTTAATAGGTACAACTCCACCTACATATCTTGTAACTGGGCACATATTTGGGGAATTTCTCACTCTGATCGACCAAAAATAAACTTAGACTGGCTTGCACCAAACTAGAATAGCTCGAGAATAGAATTACTCAGGAATAGCTGATCTGATTCAACCCTAAAAACTTAGTCATTAGATTTGTTTTCACTGTTTCCTTGATACCTAATGGGTGCCCATTAACTAATTACCATACGCTGAATATAATTTTTGAATACTGTAAAATGGTGAACAGCACTCGAGAATAACATGAGAATAAGAATAACTCGAGAATAAGGTTGGTGCAAACGGCCGTTGATCTTACAGATTTCGGTAAAAACGCCATTTTCACAGTTTTAGTTCAGATTTTAGGGGCCCTCCCTCGACAGTCACTTTAGAGGGAGTCCGTCCCAACCCCCTGCGTAACTCATAAGTCCGTGTTAGGCTCGATTCATACTTCTACACGGACATTCGGACATACGGGCAAACGGACGAACGGACATCCGGACAAAATGAACGACAGAACGGCCGTTTGATTCATACTTTCGTCCGTTCAGCCGTATGCCCGTTTGCCCTTCAGCCGTATGCCCGTTTGCCCTTCAGCCGTATGTCCGTTCATCCGTATAAAACGGCACAATTTCACTTTTTCCGTATGTCCGGCAAAGTTAAACTCAGTTCAACTCTGCCCGAAATTGTAGGACATACGGACAAACGGACATACGGCTCAAAAGTATGAATCGCACCTTTGTCCGTATGCCCGTACATCCGTATGTCCGTACATCCCAATGTCCGTTTGCCCTAAAAAGTATGAATTGAAAAAACGGACAAAACTTGCTTTGTCCGTATGCCCTATGTCCGTTTGTCCGTATGCCCTATTGAAGTATGAATCGACCCTAATACTTATCCTTAAGGACATAGGGACAGAGACAAGGACAAACTTCAGACAGCTGCTGTGAAAAATTGACGCAAGCGTTGTAAGCTAAGTTTTTGCATACAATCTAAAAGTAACTGTAGCTTTTTGGTTGCGAAAAAATGGCTCATTTGGCCACGTAGGATTCTCCGAATTGCTTAGAGACAAGATAATGGGGACAATAACGAGTATAAAGCGGGCTTTACATGGAGGTAAGATGCCCAAGTGCTTATCACAGCCTAAAAAATCCTAACAATTGAGTGCCACTATTACCTGTATATCTACTACCGTATACTTCATAACTAAACTAGAATTAGTGCAAAGCAACGTCTAAGGTGGTGTATTCTCAAGCCAAATGGCGATGCTCTAACTGGGGACACCAAATTTAATAAGATCTGATTCGTTCTTTTCAATACTTGAAATTTTTGAAAACCGCTTTTGAATTTAAAGTTTTTTACAACAATATGAGCACAATAGATCTTCGTTTTATGCCTTACAAACCAAGTTTTGAAATTTAACCTTTTTGATTAAAATTTTATGAAATTCATAGTCTTATTGTCAAAAAATCTCCAGAAATATCACAAAAACAACTGGCTTACAAAATTTTCTTCTTATTCTATTATATACGCATTATATATTCAGTAAGCTTTAGAAAGTTTACATACAAATTACTTCTATCAATTTAGGAACAACCTAGTAACTAGTACATCAAGGTCCGATATTCGATTATAACTAAACATATAAGGTATCTTAAAGCGGGTGATCAGACAGAAAAAGAAGATGCATAAGTCCTAAGCCCTAAGCCTAAGCCTGAAGCCTAATCTAAGGGCAATAAGCAAATCTGAAAATTTGCAACCGTCACAACTGTCATACAACAGGTACAGAAGATCTTACGATCACCCACTTTAAGAATTCCAAATACTCAATAGCCTATTGGATACTGATAAGATTAAAATGAATAACTGATAACATTTATTGTATTAAAAAAATTAACAAGCATCAAATACAATAAAATTAATCAACACAGTTAATTACAATCACAATCCGATAGATAAACCAAAGGCGATTCGAGCTTCGTTTTTCCAGTCGCTACCACAGTAGCGACAGGACCTTACATTTGATTTGCTCTAGCGAATTACACGTCTTACGTGTATTCGCTGTGGCAAATGAGTGTGTGAGTCTGTGTGTAATTTTAGTATTGTGTGTGATCGTGTCTTGTGTATGAGCTGGCCCAGGCGGCCAGCCAGCTAGCTTCTTTTGTTGTTGCTGGTTACTGTAGGTCTAAAATGGCGAGATGTGTTTATTTAGTTTTCTGAAAAACTAAGCATAAAATTTTTTCTGACCGAAATTTTCAGTGTAAAAAATAGGATGCGAAAACCAATTCCAAATTTTTAAGCTCCATTAAAGCATTAAAAATTGTAACCAGAAAGTCAAAGTAAAATTGTAACCATTGTCAAAGTTAATTCGTTGAGTCAAACCGTTTCGTCGCTACATATATAATTGGTGGAATGAGCCTTTACCAAACTAACCACTTGAATAGATAACGTTTTTACTTAGTTACATCAAAAGCACATATATAGTAGGGAAGAGTATGACACTCAGTCTTCCCAGTCCTAGCTAATCGGCCGGAACGATGCTCCGGCCGAGCCCTTTTACGCCTTGATTTCAGGGGGGAAGGATACCCCCCCCTCGAATCAAGACATGTCTTGATTCAAATGGGGGGACCCCGCCTCAAACCAGGGAAGTGTGTTGATTTCAGGGGGGGGGGGGGTACGCCCCCTCGTTTCAGCACATCACCAGCTCACCACAGAGTTTATGCTGGTACACTGCACACGCCATGGGCAAAAATTTAAAGAAATGGATCATAGAAGTTGATATATTATATTAGACTACTGAATCATTTAAAAATCAACTTCGTCAGTATTAACAAAATTTTCGGGTGAAGAGACGCTTTGTGACCAAAAAAACGTTTTGTTGCGCATATGATTTACACGTAAAATTGAAATTTCAAGAGCCCCTAGTCAAAAATGGGCGATAGCTTCGGTTCCAGTTTTTTACATCTGCGATGCACCTCTATCGCGGCTACAATGTGTGCAAGTTTGAAGCAAATCGGAGCGCTTAAACTTTTCACTTATACAGGTAGCCCCCCCCGCCTAAGTCCTGTGTTGTGGGTAAGCCATAGAATCCAGTGTGCATGTTGCTTAGGACGCATGCATGTGAATGTGAATGTGCTTCTTGCTTGAGACATCGAATTGGGCACATGAATAAGGTCGCTGATTAAGTTTTCTTGCAGTATCGCAAAGATATTTGAAGGGAGAAAACTTCCCTGAATAATAATTGAGACCTAAAAAATTTGGGGCTGTGGCACAGTCTTTAGCAATCTCAATATCGGCGTGGGCGTAGTTACCAGCACTTTTAGCTTTCCTATTTTTTCAAAATTTAGATATTAATTATTGCAGCATAATTTATTACTTAACTATTTCTGAATGGCAAAAAATAGATTGTAAGCATAGATGCACATAAGGAGGGGCAGGCAGGTTATCTACTCCCCCCTCAGGGGGCCTAGGACCCCCCTCTCAGACAGCGGCAACCCACATCAAATCAACCTCTCACTCCCCCACTTGAATCCGGAAAAGTGCACCAAAATTGAGTAAGAAATCGAATACCGTAACTGCGAAAATTTTCCGGCTATTGCCGAAAAAACAAAACAAAACCAGAACCACCCTCCGCCGGAGGTCCGGCACCCTACCCTTACCAACTGCTCCCGTGCATCTCCGATTAACTATTCGTGATTAACTGATTTAACTATTTATGCTTTTTTAATTGTCAGCATATTTTACTGATGTCGGATAAATGAATAGGCTGGGTTTACCAATTGTTCTCGAATAATACCAAAAAACCTTTCCGGATTATTAAAAATATGTATAGCGACAGGTTAAACTTCCTTAGAAGCAATTTCTTCCAAGTAATTCAATTCCACCGACAACGATTTACACTAAAAATTACTGCTACTGTTGGAAATTGCTGACCGGCTGGTCGTGGCCATGGATCAGAACTCTATAAATTTTGCATAAAATTGCTGCTTGTTGAACACATAATTTCAACAAATATTGAACATGTAAAACACTTCTCAGATAATTCGCTCGACGAAAAAATTGTCAAAAACCCGACCCAAATCACAGAAATACATACCTACCAGCGCAGAGTCTTTTCATAAATTATATTAACTGGATTAGATTTACTAGATTAACTTCAGTAACTCATATCGAAGAAAGTTTATGAAACTTTGTAGAACGACTAACAGTCAGTCACCTGCACTCAAAAAATTTATGATTTTACTAATTCCTAGTTGAGTTATAAAGTTAATCTCGTTAATCTAATCCAGTTAATAATAACTTATCAAAAAGCCTTAAGAAATATGATAATGAAAACAACCAGTGTTATCAATCCAGTCAAAATGCAGCCTTAGTGGAAACAGCACTCGAATCTGTTTTATCCAATGATTTCCCAAGTTATATTTATATATTTATAACGAACGAAATATATATTTAAGTATTTATTTAACATTTAAAAACATATACAAGCGTACGGGAGTTTAATCCGAAAAAATCAATCTGTATTCTACACGCAGCAATCACGTATCAACAATGGCATTATCGCTATTAGCGCTACTGGTAGGTACTGCTTCAGACAATATCACTGGGGAGTCCGTGTGACGCAGAACCATGAAATACGCCAAACTGAAACATACTACTAATTTATTTATTATTTTATTTATTACTAATTTATTATTATTTAAAGTTATGCTAATTGATAAATTAATTAATTGTATTACTACATTAACTTGTGACATAATCAAAATCAACGGCAATAGAAATGACATAAATCGGTTTGCGTTCACCTTTCAGAAATTCACCTTTCATAAAGTCACCTTTCAGAAAAGATTTTCTCAACGTTCACCTTTCAGAAAACTGAAATTTCTCAACGTGCACCTTTCAGAAAGCTAAAATGTTCGAATGTTCACCTTTCAGAAAGCCAAAATGTTAGAACGTTCACCTTTCAGAAAGTTGAAATTTTATACCGTTCGCCTTTCAGAATCATTGGAATTTTCATCAATATAATAATTATGTAATAAACATGCAAAGCTTCCTTCTAAGTGTATTAAATATTTAATCGATGAGTAACCTAACTGTTTGCTACTCAAGTTGAAGTATTGACTAAAGCCTAGTTCAAACTAGTCCGGAAGTGTCCGTAGTTGTCCTTGTCTGGTGTGTGTCTGTGTCCAAAAGGTTGGTTGTAAAACTTTTTGTTGAACTGAAGTTAACTTAGCGTTCAGACACTCATTAACCAGACTAGCCAAGCATGTACTGGAACACCCAGAAGTAAGTTTAAACTAAATTAAAACTAAATTTCACATGAAACCGTTAAAAATCTTAGGAAAAGAAATAAAATTGCAAAATCAGCCGAATAACACAGTTCATCAGAATTTGTGCTGCATATTCGAAGTTAAATTGTATTTTGAGGCACAATAGTCCGTTTAAAATTTACCGTTGAGTCAGGTGAATGAAGGGTCCCTTGTAGCAATCGCGCCTAACCCTACAAGAATCTCTTCCCTATTCTAGCTAATCGGCCAGAATGATGCTCCGGCCGAAAAAGCCCTTTTACGCCTTGATTCCAGGGGGGGATCCCCCTTAAAACAGGGAAGTGTCTTGATTTCAGGAGGGGGCACCCCCCTCGTTTCAGCACACTACCGCAGAAAATCGGTAGTGTCTTCATTTCAGGGGGTACAACCCCACTCGTTTCAGCACATTACCAGCTCACCACAGAGTTCATGCCTGGTGGTTTGTTGGTTTGGGGGGGGGGCGGTACCTGAAGTAAAGGCGTAAAGGGGCTATTTTGGCCAGAACATCGTTCCGGCCGACTAGCTAGATTAGGGAAGAGTGTCATACTCTTCCCTATTATGTACTCTTGCTTGTAGTTAACACTTAAAATTTACGTTACAAAAGATTAAGTAAAATTGTGAAATAATAATTTTTATCTATACTCATGGAATGAATAATAATTTTCTACACTTATAATATTGTTTGGTTGGTATGCGTATTATATAACTTTAAGTATAAACTTCCAAATTTTAAATCTGAAAGATGAACGTTCCAATATTTCAACTTTCTGAAAGGTGAACGTTACAACATTTTAGCTTTCTGCAAGGTGAACGTTCCAATATTTTGGCTTTCTGAAAGGTGAACGTTGAGAAATTTCAGTTTTCTGAAAGGTGAACGTTAAGAAAATCTTTTCTAAAAGGTGACTTTCTGAAAGGAGAATTTCTGAAAGGTGAACGCAAGCACATAAATCTGGTATGTTTTCAGTCAAAAAAGGGTTATTTCAACTTTCAAGTCCACTCCTCATAGATGAGGTCAGGACATACCCCATTTTTTCAGAGACGTTTTAACAACTTTTTCTGTTTTCAATGCACCCCCCACCCAAGCAGAGAAGGCAGTCCCCCCACGTTTACGACTTAGCTAACTTAGCTACTAAACAAAAGTTGAATGAATTAACAACACTACGTAAAACACGTGAAACTTCATTATCATACGTATATCATACTCGTACAATTACCTTGATAAGACACAATTATTGTTTGCGTTTGTTTCACACTATAAGGTCAGACATAGTAGTAGAGTCGGGTTGCATATTGTTCTCTAGAAGTTTACGCTACTCGTAATAAACATATAAGTTTTCACACTACCTGTAACGTAACGCCGGATACTAAAATGCATGAAAGTTTTTCATAAATTTACCGTCTGAACAGACAACTATACAAGAGTAAAGCATGCATCAACTCTTATCAGTGACAAACTTACGCCAAAAATAACAGAGAAACTGCCATTAGTAAAGCCATGACAGCGTAGGAGAGCCCCGGAAACCCGATTTGGACACCGAGGGGTTGTAGCCCACTGTTGAACAGCGAAGCGGAAATCAGACTGCAAATCCCTTCGATAAAAGATATAGCTGCAAAAATTTTGCCTAAAACAGGAAAAGCAAATAGGTGTAAATCAAAACAGAACTATAACTCTCAAAAAACCCGGACACGAACTAAAAAATTTCGCACGAAACTAAGTACGAACGTAATATTTACAAATTTTGAGGCAAACTTTTCACTTTACTTTTGAGCTAACTTTATGAACTTTATCCGCAAATTAGATTTAGATGATTATAATTTTAAAAAAAGAGTCTATTAAAAAAGACACCAAGTGTCAGGGGACCGCGGGGTTGCCGCTGCGTGCAGAACACAAGCTAAGTATTACAAGAAGAGTAAAGAATATTAATAACAGCAAGAGTACATACTATTAGGATCCTATTATGTACTCTTGGTAATAGCCATAATCGAATCAAATCGATTCAGTTTAGTGTTTAGAATTCTCGATGCTAAAACAAGCCAACCCGAACCGAACCGGTTTGGTAAAGTCACCTTGCCAGCAATCTAGTCTGAACGGTTTAGGTTTAGGTTACCTTGCTCATCTGAGGAAACCTGACGCGACAATATGGCTCTCATACCAGCAGCAGCAAATCTGTTGAACTGATAAAAGATAGGAACTAAAACAGTTGAAAATCAAGGAGTCAACGCCTCGTAGCTTAATAGGTTATGCTAGCAGGCCACTTATCACGTGTTAAATATGATGCTTTCTTGTTTAGTAGGTCTCACTTTTTAACTAAAAGTTGGTTAAGGTTCAACAACCAAAATAAGATTTTTGGATTAAAATTGGCCACTAAAAGATAATCCATTCCATATAAATAGTGCAAATCTTTATCCAAACGAATTTTTTATTATGTGATAACGTGATGTTATATTCGCATTTAGCAAAATTATTTTTTCAATTGAAATCTAATTAGAAAATTGAGTTTTGTATAAAATGGAAAAAGCTGTTATTCTTGCGTCAATTCCGCTCAGTCAGGAGTCAGAATAAGAACGAAAATATCAGTAGTGTATAATATCAGCATATGGTGTCCATATTTTGAAATATTTCTTCGGTTGAACGGACATAAGGCAGTAAGTATGAATCAACCTTCACACTAACCACAAAAAATCCACCAAGTGGAAAATGCGAACGCCAGCATGAGACAACCAATACCGCGAGAAATTATACCAATAGCGGCCAGCGAGACATCAGAAAAAGATAGAAACCGTTTCAGAGCCGAGTAGACCACCAAAACCTAAAAAACTAGTATAAAACCTGAGCTTCAGCATTAATGCACTGAAACGCACTGAAAACTACTTAGTACGAAAGGTCAGCCGACTTTAAAAAAAACAGATCTCTGACTTTAAGGCGCTTTTTAAATCGCGAAAACTCCGGTTCTGTGTTCTCTGGCAGACTCTTTTAAACCGGTTCATCATACTTAAGTCGTCCTTAAGAACATAGTGACAGGGACAAAGCCAATCCTTGGTATGCAGTTATGAAGCATTAGCAAAATCGTATCGTCTAACTTTTTGTACACACGTTGGAGTTGACCCCAAGTTTCATAGTGCAACAAACTGGCTCAATTGGCCAAGCAGTTTTCTCGAAACTGCTTAGGGAAAACTCTGAGGACAAAAAAACGATGATTATGAACAAGTGTTGGGATTTTTTTCGAAACGCACCCGAACCCGAACCATTCGTACCCGAACCACCCGAACCCGAACCCGAACTTTGGCCAAATGAACTGCATGACATTACACACTTACTATAATTTGAATATAGAATGTCAAAAAAGTGTGGAGCAATTGAGTCAACAACCTTTCAAGGAATAAATACTTTTAATATTCAACGTTGAATAAAGTGATAGTCAGCAAAAAACCGACTAAGTTTCATAATCATATTCAATTTCCCGCTTTGTTTCGATTTTTAGAAAAACAGATGAAACGTGTAGGTGCTAGTGTTTGTGACCGGCCGACTGACCGGTCGGTAAAAGCCGGCGCCGGTCGGCCGGTCGCAACCACTACTAGGTGCATTGCATGGGGTACGTCTTGTCTCTGGAAAGCCGAAATTTGCGCAAAAAATTGGGTCAGTAACCAGTAGCTTCAATAATTAAGCTAATGAAACTTTATAAATTGCTTGATGTTACATTACATGTGACGCCATGCTCTTTTGAATGAACAAATTCATATCTAACTATTGGTGCGCGTAACCGCGACATTTTTTGCTTGCTCTTCGATTGTATATAACTAAAAGTCTAAGCCAAATGCACACAAAAAATCACGTCACCTTATCTCGTTGCTCAGAGCCATTATAGCACTGTAAGTTTATGAGTAAAGGTTGGTAACCCCCGGACTTGACGTCCGGCTGATCCAGCCTCTGGGATTAGGTGCTTGTCTCGTTTAGTAGCCCTGGACCGTCAGTGGTGGCATCTACACGCGGGAATCCGTAAAAGGGGGCCAGCCTCTCAGGCACGGGCCCTTCACGGGCCCCTGTTACCTTCTGACAATGCTCATTTATCGACCCCGTGGGGATAGACTGCTGGGTCGGCAGGAGCAGATGTAACCTTAGTCTTTGGCTCAAGGGGATTTCGTTAACCTTGTGGGTGGGATTCGAACTGCCAACTTTTGAATTAACAGTCGAACACCGAAGCCAACTGGCTGAGGGGCTGAGGCAACGCAGATAAGTTACGAGTTTGTCAGAATTCCCTTGCGGAGCAGACGTTACGTTGCTAATACTGACAGATAGTGTCGACCTTGAGCTGGTTTAGGTTCGGGCCTGTTGACGATTTTCATAATTTCCAGTAATTGACCATTAACACAAATTGTATATACCAAAAAAGTAAACTTTTCAGCCTGTGCCAGGTGTGGTGCAGAGATTATGTCGCCCGTTTCAAGAACCATATAAGTGATTTTTGCCAAAAAAATTTTTTATTGCATCATTCGATAGGTGAGCCCAAGGCGCATCGGCTGGTGTTGAAAAAATTTTCCGATCGGCCTCATATACTGAGTTATTGAAGTTTTTCACATATCCGCTTTTGGAAATTATCATATGACCGCATAATAACCGGTTTTGTTACTAGAATGGTTCTTGCTCCGGTACAGTCAAACTAAGAAGCATATGACCGTTTCAAGATCACGTGATCACGTTAAAAGTATCACGTGGTAGTTAAAGTCACGTGATTCAGATGACCGCCAAATAAACGGTTTTTGCACGTGTGCAGAAGTTTACTTTTTTGTTTCAGATCGACGAACGTGACCTGGAATCACTGCAAGACAGATCAAACATCAATAAAAAGACGATCGGATGCCGCTAAAAAGAATTGTATGCAAAAAATGCTCGTTTTTCAGACAATTCTGAATTACAGAATCAAAATTATTTTCAAAAATTCACATTTTTTTAAAAAAACATGCACAGACGCCCGCCTTAAATTTTAATTGGGGGGTATTTTTAGGGGGGATATTGGTATTTTTTTTGTAAACACTTTCATTGGGTTAAACGTAATAATACATAAAATTTTCCTACGTACATAGTGTAGTGTTGTTTTGTTTCAGTTTTATTATTATTATTATTATTATTGGTGTCAACAATGTCCAAATTCAAAAGCGGGAACGTAGTGTGGGTTTACTGGAAAGGCAGTGGTCATCACCCAGCTACTGTCTGTGATATCGGATGTTTACCTCCTGAACTGCAAGCTGACAGAAGATCTAAGAGCCAAAGTTATCTACCCGTCCGATTTTTGGACAACAAAGCTCAGTTTGGCTTTGTGAAAATAAAAGAAACGGAGCCATTCATCTGTGAAAAAGGCAAAAAATACATCACAAACAAAAAACTGAGCGCAGATGTTTTGAAAAATTTGGAATCTTACATTGCTGAAAATCAAATGAATGAAGAAAAGTATTTTCTGCTGGCCAACAGACCTGAAGGTAGTATTATAGTACTTCAATTTAATTTAATTTACTTTTAGCTTGGATTACAGGCCTTTAATCCAAGCATACGGTTTATTATTATAATCCAAGCATGCGGTTTATTATTACATTAAAGTTTATTCTTTTGAAAAGAAGTTCAGCAGTATCATTTTATTAGATTAGATTATAATTTTATTAGACTAGATTAGAATAACTAATTTTATCTGACAATCAACTGTCATTTAACTTGGTTTCCTTTAGTCCATGGTCATCTTGTTGATTTGAACCAGCTCTTATTGATTTAAGAATGAAGCTTCCATATTATTCAATGTTTTTATATTATTGTTTTAGCCGTTAATATGGACGATTCCGATACGAGCACAGAGCACTTGATTATCGTGGACAGCGATGAAGAACGGGCTAACAAGGAACAACCAAGTGTGGCAGTCCAGGCCGAGCTAAACGAAATTACAGCAGCCACGACACCAAAGGGCGTTGATCCAAATGGCCAAGGTCCTACAGTGACTCAAGCTCCCGCTCTTCTAAACGTAACTGCTGCGGAGCAAACAATGCCCACTATGACAGAAGGCAGCATGATTATTGTTCAATCTACACAGGGTAATAATAATACCAGTACTATTGTAGTCTACCAATTTTAATCTAGTACTGTACATTTCTAATTAGTTGTGAAAGAGCTTAATATAATTTCCGAAGTTTTAATTTTTTGCCATACTACAATACAGTAAATCAGAGTATTAACCAGCTAACTACCAAAAAGTAATTATAATTAGGATTTAATTTTGAAATACAATTTCAATTACATTTATAGGAAAAATGGTACCAATGGGTTTCCTTTCTGGATCGGGCCTGTACACAAACTCAGCGCCACAATCACTGATAAAGATGCATGGCACTCCTATCTACTCGGCTGCGTCTCCGATGGTGACTGGTTCAGCAGGAAAAGCGTCTCAAAGTTTGTCTCGTAAGCAATAGCAATAGCTTTAGTAATAATGAAGCTGTGTGTAGCCCCTTTACATTGATCGATGATTACCTACATTTGTAATTTGATTTTCTTAAACTAGCACAAGTGCATCATAGATCTAATCTGTTAATAAATACCTACTGATTAACTCGACTCTAACTCTAAGTAAGTTACACACCAAGCTTTTTCAAGCAGCATACGGGAATGATATTTTATCGTACTTTCAGAGCTTGATGTCGACGTACTGCCTCAAATCAACTTGGGCCCATGTTTGGAAGCAATTGCGAAGGAGCTTGCTGGTGCAGACTTGAGCATTTCTGGCAACGCTCCCTCTGGGTCTGACCTTCCATCTAATCCTTCCGCAGACATTCCAACCTGTTCATATGCTGACCGTTCACTGCGCAAACGAAAAGCGCCAGGAAAACCGCCTCCAACCCAATATGCAAGCAGCTTGGCAGCCGATTCAGACTTGGCTGCCGATTCGGACGTGTCTGCCAATTCGGATGTGGCCGCCGATTCGGACTTCGCTGCCGAAACGGATTCAGATGTGATGAGTGAAAAAAAAACTGCTTCACTCGGACTCAGACACAGCGACTACCAAGCCGAGTCCTGTACCGGAAAAATTGGTGACAAAACACAGGGTTAGAAATCCTTCAAAGTGGCAGAAGAATATCAAAAAAACAGCAGTTCAGGCCGGTGTGAACAAAAAAATGAAAACAGATGATTGCGGTTGCAAATTTTCATACTCCAAAATTACGACCAACCAACGGAAAATCATTTTCAGTATGTTTTGGAAAATGGACCAAGCCGAGAAGAATCAGTTCATGCGATCTGACATTGATGCTCAACCTTGCAAACGCCATTCAAAGGGAGCCCTCGGCATGAAACCGAAACAGGTCTCGTACAAATATTACGTTACCCAAACGAGGCCTATACTGTGGAGCGGCTTCCTATCAGCAAGGCACTGAAAGCTGATCTCGAGAAAATGATCAAGAAAAAAATCATAACTGGAAACCGAGCCATCACGTTCTATCAGCAGCTGCCAACTGACAACGACGTGGCAGACGAAGAAATTTTTTGGGAAGATACTTAAAACAGGTCTAGAACTGTAAAAACTGCTGACAAAAAACTGCTCGCTTCATTTTTCACTTTGTTAAACAATATAGGTGGGGCGGAGACAAAAATTTCATTAGGGCGGAGCCTATTTCAAATTATACTAAATGATTGGCTGATGAAATTACGTCACTCAAAATGCTGCTTTCTAATTGGTTAATGAAAATTTGAAAGTGTATTCGGGACAAAAAACGTTTAAGTGGCGGTCATCTGCAGGTCACGTGACGGAGACTCAGCCCATTTTCAAAACCCAAAATCCAAATTTTCACATTTGGCGCTTACAAAGCACTGCAGATGTCCGGTTTAAGTCCGGTTTTTGCCCCGCAAATTTCAGTACGTATATAAACTCATAAAAATGAAAACAAGAGGTAATAATAGTGACACTAAAATAAAAAAATGAGATCATGCGACGAATGAAAAAAGTTAGAAACTTGTGAAGGGATGAAGCGTGCATTACTTTCGACAGTTTTCTTTGATGACAGCCTTGTTTTGAACTTACTTTACTACACATAACGTTATGTTTTTTACTTTTCAATATCATAAGTGGTTTATTTTTTATCATATCTTGTATGATTTTTGATATAAGCCTGTGCGCTACGTTGAAGCACAAAATTTGCAAAACAGCTATTTCAGAATGGGAAGTTTCGGCCGTGGCAAAAAATTCGGTTTATATAGGTGCAGTGTAAACTGTACAGTTGCATAATTATTTTCAGATCGTTTATTTCTCTTTCTCCATACCCACTGTTTTAGTGTTTACTGTTTTGTCTTATAATGTTTGCTGTTTTAGTGTTTACTGTTTTGTGTTATAATTTGGTCTGTTTTCTAGAATTTGATCTGTGTTTTGTATTTAGTGAAGTTAGTACAAGGGTCCACGTGTGTAAAACTCGACTTATAACCTTTTTAATTCGCTCTAATGCTGATAATTTTACACTGCTAAATAATCACAACTGTTCACCATCATAAAAAGTATTCAAAAATTGCTAGCAATTGTTATAAACGTTTTTTATTGATAACTAGTCCACAAAGCCCCCTCCAAAACAAAACGAGAACTCAGTAGTTTCTTATTGGTTGATTTAAAACTGGTCTGATGCTTATTGGTTAATACGAAAACGGTTATCTGCAACTTGATGTTGATTGGCCAGTACTTTGTTTCTGATTGGCCGGAAGAACACAATTTTTGCCCCGGATTGAAGTCACGTGACAATCATCTCTACAATATCCAGCAGCAAAAAACGGCCAAGTAGCGGTCAAGCGACATTTTTTGAGTGTGTTGTTTGGCTATCATGAAAATTCCAGCAGTAAAAGACCTATTTAATAAAAACCTTCCACTTTCGTTGTGCTATAAAAGCCAAAGAGCGGTGGAAAAAAAACTGCCGTTTAATAGAAACTGGGACCTCTGCTAAAGTTGATGTTGTACGTTACAGTGTGTTTCGGTGCAAAAATTTGCTGTTGTATCTCATAGTCTGATAATTGAACTTTTTTCTCAATAAAAGGTTTCAACTGCCAGGTTATCGTACTCGTCTTTACAACGTTTCAAAAGCAGTGTATTGTGTCTCGGGGCAAAAAACGCTTGTTTATATCTTCATCATATGCTAAAACCGCTCATATGACTTTGAGGCCTTATAACTCAGGAAAGGTTGCGAATTCGTGAGAAATTTTTTGGGGTCTGAAGAAGAACCGTTCTAGCTACGTCCACACTAAATTTGACCCCAAAATCTTGAAAAAAATGACCTCTCAACGTTTTTCGTCATTTCCCAAAAGTTAGGTTTTTGTCGGTTGTATGGTTCTTGAAACGGGCGACTGATATATATATATATATATATATATATATATATATACATATATATATATATATACATATATATATAAATATATATATATAGTTTGGTGGTGTGGGGATGATATATATATATATATTATCAATTATTATATTATATAATATAATATATATACAATAATAATAATACAATATAATATATATACAATAATAATAATATAATATATATACAAAAATTTTTTTAAAATATTGCAAAATATAGTATATTTTGCAATATTTTCAAAAAAAATTTTTGTTTACTTACATTTTTTACTACTCTTCTAACAGTCCCCAGATTTTATAATATATACAGTTCTTACGCAAAAAATTCTTGCAAATCCTTTTTAAAAGTACTTAAACTGTACACAATGCACCCATGTACACGTGCACACGCTTTTAAGAAAGATGATAAAAGCAATTGTGGTTAAAAAATAGTTATGAAATAGCAGAACTGGTATTGCTTAGTTTTTTTAAATTGAGTTTTTCAAGATTCTGCAAGATGAACAAACATACGGTTGTAAGTATGAATGGACCTCAAAATGTTTTAAAGATTAACGATTATTTCCGATTATTTTTATTCCGATTCAGTCTAGTATGATAAAAAAATTACCATAAAAGTACTGGTCCCGTAGTACACACCGCGGAATATACCGTAAAGTTTAGTTGACCAATCCAATTCCAACTGCAAATAGTAGTACATTATTGATAATGATCCTAAAAAATATTATGCGCATAAATCATAATACAGTCGATAAATGTAGCACAGCTGATTACAGGTGTGCTAACTGCAAATTAAAGTCTGACCAAAAAATGCTTGATCTTAAGACAAAAAGAAACACGCGACTTTTATTAAAAAATGAACGAATAGCAAGCATTATTAACCGACAGCGAATAGTCGCAAAAAACACGCCACCTGTTTTGTCTCAGGGCACAGCCATTTTTGATCAGACTATGACTATACACTATAGTAAACAAAAAAATATTACTGAAGTTGAATTAATGATGTGGCATTCTTAAAGTGACATAGTGATATTAATTTTTCTGTCAAACATCAAAAAAGCAAAGAAATACACAAAAACCACAGCAAGAGCAAAAAACCAACCACTAAAAACCAGAAATGAGGCAGAAAATGAAGCCAAAATCAGCAAAATGACCGTGCGTCGGCTGTCGGGTCGCACTTTGACGACGGTTCGGACAAAGTCTACAGCTTGATAATAAGCCTCTCGACATAAACTCCTAAAAAATAATAAAAAATATCAATTTCCATTAAAAACCTTAAGTTTCTATGCCCTTATATCCAGATCTCGGGCAGGTGGGCACCATATTCACAAACCGGTCTGTCTCAATACGGAGAATTAACATAATATAGAAAATAAGACGACAAAATAAAAATTAAAAAATCAAGTTATATTTCCTTCAGGAGTCCATTTCATGACACTACGATTTAAAATCTGTACTACAGTTTCCGATCGTACACAAAAACTAATACAGTACTAAAAACTCTATAATTTTATGACATGACGTTGTTGTGTAATACGGCTAATGAATCAGTTTTGCATTACATACCAAGCGTACACAAACTTGGATAAAAAATATAGAGATAAAAAACTAGTATAACTGTCTATTTAATAATATATTTAATTAATGATTCATATCTCATTTCTCAACAATAATTATTACATAAAACTTAAACTATTAAATAACCTTGTTTATTAAGAAAATTAATTAGTATTAAAAATACTAAAATTCAAACGCACATTGACGGCCCATCTTCACTGGGTTTGGCAGCCTGTTGGTCTTCAAATTCGCGAATAAATGCGAAAATATACATAACACACAGGAAATTGGTAATCGCAATAATCATAAAGACCGTGGGATAATTGGTGCCGCTGAGCAAGAAGCCTGAGACCACGAAACCAAGCGTGCCACCCAACCCGATAACGCCTGAAACAAAAAGAATTGGCTAAATCGCTGACTTGGGGCCAATTCCTAAAATGGATTAAACGGACTAGATTAAAATTTGTTTGCCTAATAACTTATCTCGCCGTTGAGGTAGATTTACGAAATGTTGTGCACAAGCCGGAGGTGCTACAAATAGTTGCTATCGCAAAGATCGTATGAATTGATATACGATGTCGTGAGATATTCGCAAAACAAATTTTAATCTAATCCGCTTATTCCATTTTAGGAATTGGCCCTTGGACTATTCATGAGGCCATTTCACAAGAGGTCGCATTTTTATTGGCGCATTGCATGGCGTACTTTCCAATCGATTTATTACAGATTCAGTCTCAGGCAATTAGTCTAAGCAAAAGATTGACTTAGCCTAATTCTAGAACTGAAAACACATTGTCACATTATAATGAAGTTTTGACGGCGATGAACCAATCAGATTGATTTTAATTATTTTTATTTTTTATCAGGTTTTTATTTAAATTTTTAAATTTTATATTTAATTTTTTTATTATTTTATTTATTGGGTTGCCGACCAGTTGCGAAGCAAAGGCAACCCTTTTGTATCTGAAATGTCTGTTATTATTATTTTTCGTATGTCCATTTGTCTGTAAGCGTTTTTTCTGAGTTAATATTTTATGGATATGAACCAAACTTTGGCGGAAGGGTCCCCCCCTTGAGTGATTGTGCCCCCCACCTTGGTGACCCCGTGACCCCTCGGGGGGCCGGGTCACGTGACCCTCAAAATGAGGGGGTCCTCAGGGGTCAAATTTTCGAAATTGAGATTTTGATGTTTCTGGGGGTAATTTGGGCCCCGGAACACGAATCCGAGGTCCATTTTCGTCTAGGACCCCTCTGGACCCTTCCATGACCCCCCTAGGGCACCCTGCCCAGGGGGTCCCCAGGGGTCAAATTTTCGAAATTGGGATTTTGACGTCCCTAGGGGTAATTTGGGCCCCGGAACACGAATCCGAGGTCCATTTTTGTCTAGGACCCCTCTGGATTCTTCCATGACCCCCCTAGGGCACTATGCCCAGGGGTCAAATTTTCGAAATTGGGATTTTGACGTCCCTAGGGGTAATTTGAGCTCCTGAACACAAACAGAGGGACCTTTACCTAGAATAGAGGGTCCTTTGCTTAGAATAGAGGGTCCTCTACCCACTGTCGGCAACCCGTTGTAGCCACCCGACTAGTTCAATTTTAATTCAGATTTAAAGATTTCTATTCCTCCAATATGTTTCAAGTCTTAAAATCAGCCAATCTGACCTTCACAAATGGCCATTTTGTAACTGCGACTAGTGACCGGGACGGCATCCGCGGCGTAGGAGAGAGTGGTACTGATGACAGCACTGTAACCGCCCAGAAACCCGAACAGGAGGTCGCTTATCTGAAATTTAAAAAAAGAATAAATTGAAATGAAAAGCAAAATTTCTTTTTCTAAACGGCAACAGTTTAAAACATAAATTAATTCTACAACCAACATGATTATAACAGCATATTATCTGAATCAAAGTTATAGTAGGCATCATATTCGACAAATTTTTAGCAATCCGAACCCTAGACTGCATGAATTTTTTTCGAAATTAATCAAAATTGCATTATGAAATTTTGTGTTGAACATTAAAAAGTTTTGGCTGAAAATTTTTTGCATTTTACAATAAGCTCTATTTAAAAACTCTAAGTCAGAGTTGAGTTTGAAATTAAAAAAGTTAGCGATAAGCATTAACTAACTCAGCCGGGTTAACTCCGACTCACCAGCAGATAATAAACACTCCACTGAAGATAAGTAGCTTGAACAATATATGAAAGATCACAGAGGGTCAATCCCACAAACGGAATCAACATGGCCATTTTACGACTATATCGGTCCGCAAATGAGCCAATCAGGACAGAGATTCCGATGGACGGTAGCACAAGGCATATACTTGAATAGTTGAACATGTGATTTGATTGGGTATAAAGTAGGTGGTCTGTGTGAGTAAAGGTACTGTTGCCGCAAAGGTCTGGCGTGTATTCTGACTGGCAAAGCTATAATAAGAACAAAAATGACAGCTGATATTTTAGTGGCATGACTTCTGCGACTACTTGCTGTATTCTTGATAGTCAAAACCTATTCTTTTCGTAAAATCGTAACGAAATCACACGTTTCGTTTTCTCAAGTAGTGCAACTATTTTTTGTCAAACTTTAGGTCAACGAATTGCCGAAAAATCACGTATATTTTACATCTAAGGTAAAAGAAACTGCAGACCACACATGGACGTGGAGAAATGGGTCCCCATAAGTCGATCCCGGTCTCCGACTTAACCCCCCCCCCGACATCGGTTCCATTCCGTTAAATCGGTAAAACTTCAAAACATCTGAAAAATTGGAGCAGCACCCCCCCCCCCCTGGTCGACGGCTACGCCCCCAAGCCAGATTTCCCCACTTGCACAAATGTGTTCCTAATCCTAAGACACATGATCTATCTAATGTTATACATAAAAGCCATCTCTAATCAATAGTTTGATGCAAAAAATCAATCAAGAATAAATGCAATATAAACGCAACCCTTAGCTAACCTTAGCAGTAATCAGTGACTTGAACACGGGCAACTTTACAAAAGCGCTAAACATATAGAGCAGTAGAACTGGTTCAACATCCACGAATTCCCAGACCTCGCTCAGCCAAACCAGCTCCATTCCGGTGAACCTGAAACAAAAAATGACTGGCTTTGATTCCTCTGAAACCAGTTTGATGCTTCACTTGCACGCAAAAAAAATGAAATTTGTAACGAAAAATTATCAAAAATTTAACAGGATCATAAACAAGTTTAGCATGATTGAACTTTTTAGATTCTACTCCCATGCTAGCTAGGTATTCACCTTCATGTTAATTCATAAGCACAAAAAATGGCACTTTTGCTTAAAAAACAGCATGTGCGTTCGCCACTTCAGAACGAAAAAAAATATTTTTTTGAAACTATGCAAATTTGCTAAGTTCTAAACGTGTGAATCATTCTTAGTAATACAATATTAATTATTTTTCGAAAATAAAACAAAGAAACTGATAATATATCACAATTATTAATACTTTTTTATTATCATAATATACAATTTGTGACGACATTTACCTACCTACGTTTAACCAATAGTGAACACGCACAAAATTATACAATTTGCAGTTCGGTTTTGAATTAATTGGATACAAGTTCGTGTAATCAACCAAAAAATTGCGTAATCGCTTTTAAGTTGCCGATTCTGACTCAAACTGAAATTGTTCTTTAAAATTTAACAAATTTCTGACGTAATTTCAACTGTTCATAACGCATTTTTTAAAACTATATAAGCACGTAAAAATACAAAATAGAATCAAATTTTGGAAGTCGCACAAAATGCTGTCGTTAAAAGTTTATTTTGTTATTTTTGCGGTCATTCAGTCACTAATCGTGGCAAAACCAAGTAAGACATTTTGAAAATTTAAGTACTTATACGACAAAGAAACGCCGTTCCAAAAGTTTGGGTAAGGGGGTGTTCACGGAGTCTTATTGATTAATTGGTTTTTCAATTTGTAACTTATTTTTTGAACGGGCACTTTTTTGGATGTTAGAGGGGGTGTGAGGTGTAGGAGGCAGTGCCGACAAACTGAAGTAGAATTATTGAAGTTAATCTAATCCAGTAAATCCGAATTTGTCAGGAGGCCCCAAATCACAAACAAGCCTTGGAAGCTATTAGAAAGATATGCGTACTTACAGGTTTGTGTATTAAGACCGGTTCATACTGGTCCTTAAGGACACAGGGACAGGGACAATGACAAATTTCGATCAACTGCTGTGCAGAATGGACAAATGCGTTTGGGCTAATTATTTGCATACGGTCTAGAAGTGCCCTCCACTATCGTCATGCAAAAAAATGGCATCATATTCAGCCTTGCTGTTTTTCTGAAATCGCTTAGGGACAAAACCACAGGGACAAAGAAAGGACGAGTATGAACCGGGCTTTAGAGGTATTCAGCCAACCAAATTGTTTTCTCCTAAGCTCGGCTCATACTTTTCATACTTGTCCGTCCCTGTCCCTAAGCGATTTCAGAAACTGCATAGCCAAATATGCCAATTTTTTGCATGGCGATAGTTGAGGTCACTTGAAGTCTTCTAAACTGTATTAAAATATTAGCTCAAACGCATTTGTCAACTTCTCACAAGAGCTGAACAAAATGTGTGCTTGTTCCTGGCCCTGTGTCCTCAAGTATGAACCTGGCTGTCTCAAACTTTCAAACCGCTAAATGTCGATATTGTATTTGTTTCAGCCGTCAAATGCCGAGCATCGGATATAGCTGACCGTGTAACCGAAGCCTGTGCCCTCAGCGACTTTCATCTCTGCGAATACATTGCGTGTTTACAACTATGCCAGCACAACGCTCAAGGCTACAAGACCCTAGCCGTACCCCTTTGCTCAAAACTGTACAGTACCACACAAGAGTACAGTACGACAGAGAATTCATACTAAACTGCAGAGTGGCATGCATGAAAGCAGTCTTACTAAACGCAGCGTAATGGCGATCCGAGGCCAACGTAATGGCGATCGAGATATATCGAGATAGAGATTAACTGAAGAAACTTTGTGACAGATATAACTGCAGTTTGACTGAAGGTCTTATTAAGCTTGAATATACACTATTTAGTACAAATTTACCTTTTAATAAAATAAAGATAGCCTGTATTCGTCTATTGGTTTCGGTGTTATTTTAAAGTCCTTGAACTTATCTTACTCTTAAATACGCAAACAAAACACTTTTTATAGCTGTGCTTACAAATGCAGCATTGACTCCAAAAAAATACCTTGAAACGACCAAGAGACAAACTTTCGATAAAATATTTACTTTGGATGAAACATTAAGAGTGATAAAAATATAACGTCTAACAAGAATATATTATCATCTGATCATGAGCACACATAGTCTAAATTTAACAAGTTCTCTGCCACAACTTTTCACCACATCCCTATTCACCTAATCCTAGCCCCGAGTTTTAGGGAGCACCTTCTTCCGACCTAAGAATTTTTAAGATCGGTGAATTTTCGGCAAACGATAACTCTGCCAAAACCTCAGGTATAGACAATGTAGTCACTCCTTGGAGCCCCATTACATGTATGCTGCGTTAGCATTTAACATAATATGTAAATCAATATCAAATATACAGTTACATGCCATAATATAACAAAACTTTTTGCCTTGTACTATGTTGACGCATAACGCGCTATTACTTGAAAAATAAGCGCAGAAATTATAATAAATGCGATACATAAAGAAGCATTTCACTGAATATCAGACGAGTAACAGCTATAAAATTTTGGATTACCCCTCCCCGCCCAAACCCCCCCCCACGTGTCTTATGCAAAGCCAATTTTTACTTTCTTGTAGCCAAAAAGTAGCGATTATCACATTTTCGGCGAAAATTGGAGCAGATCAGTTGAATAGCTGAAAATAATGTATCTTCCTTAATGATGAATATTTGATATTATGCTCGTAGTATACACTTTGAACGATAGTTTACCCAACAACCCCCCTATTTTTGTCCCGACTGAACCAAGCCCCTTCGTCCCAGGGTCACTAATTATGGCTAGGGTCAAATTTAGTGGGGGTATTCTATTACCCATCCCGCCCAACTAATGATATCGTGTTACTTAATAGAAATTTGACAGGTAATTGTAATAGGTCACTTAAAACCTAAAACACAAAAACATATAATATAATCACAGAATACCCGCTCATAACACAATAATTAAATGCATGAATGGAAGCATATAATAAAGCAAATAAAGCACCAAAAAATAAAAAAATCCAAAATTAAAATTTAATAAAAATCAGCTGTGTATATATAAATGCAGTTAACGGTAACAACAATTATAATATTGAACCATCGTACACTGAATGATATGCGTCATTATCAAGACGTCTTAAATTACTTGTATTAACCTTAGTAGCTCCTAATTCAGTTTTCCAAATATTACAATTAAGTCGTCGACCTGTAACTAGGTGCCCGAACTAAAGCTATCACAAAACTGATAAACTAACTTAATTCGCAATTATGAAAAGGCTCAATAATTCAGGTTCTCAATAACTGCCTCTGTTTGACTACTAAGAACCCGAATACATTATACATAATATAGACAAGTGATAAACATGTGTATAGGTGACAATCCCTATACAGCAATAAGCGAAATCACGAAACCAGACCCTCAATAAAAAAGTATGAGCATAATAAGAATACGAAATAAAAATCTGACCAGAAATTGTGTGCAATTTAATCAATATTGTATAAGTGTCATCAAATTGCATGTGCAATTAAGGTCTGACCAGATATTGCTGAACCCTGAGACAAAACAGGTCGGCTGATTTATGTGACTACTCAATATACGCTTGACGCTTGCAATTCATTCATTTCGTAATGAAATTACGTGTTTATTTGTTGTCTCAGGGTCCAGCACTTATTGGTTAGACTTTAGAAACAAGAACTTTTTTAAAAATCACTATATATTTTTTCATCGAAAAAACATATTTTCATTAAAAAATCTTTTTTCAAATAAGGTTTAAAGGTATATATTAAAAACATAATTTTAGTAAATCTTTGGCAATACATACCTCTTAAACGCAAAAAATAAGGCACATTGAAGTGGCACAAATAACGGACTAGAATGTGAATTAAAATACAAATAGTATATAAATGCAGTTGCAGTAAAATATATACACACATCGAACATTATCCAAATTCAGTCACAGATATTTTTATCAAAACACGGCCCTAATCCTTAAGCCAGGTTAACGTAAATTCCATCTTTGATGCTACAAGCGCAGTGCTCAGCGCCATTATATTGCCCTAGAGCGGTAGGGGTGTCACTTCGCGAGTGACTACATTACTGTAAATGGGACTTGACACTAATTCTAATGAGCTTCACGGACCTAAATGCCCCACCCCGGTCATCAAACATTTATGAGGGGATAAGATGGGGGACCCCCTCCCCTGAAAGAAAAATCGAGGGGACGGCGGGGAGGTTCCCCCAAAATTTTGCCGATACGCTTTACACCCCCCTCCCTAAAAAATTTGACCCCGTTACACGTATGTCGGTCATGAATTTTAAAATAGTGTGTATAAATCACTAGGTAGACTACGGTCAAATTTGACCATAAAGCCCGGTTCATACTTGTCCTTAAGGACACAGGGACAGGGAGGGACAAAGACAATTTTTGGCCAGCTACTGTGAATAATTGACACAAGCGTTCTGGCAAATTTTTTGCATACGATTTGCAAGTGACCCAAACTTTATTCATGTGAAAAGTTGGCTGATTCGGCCAGGCAGTTTTCTTGGAATCGCTTAAGGACAAAACGATAGGGACAAGGAAAAGGACGAGTATGAACCGGGCTTAAGAAAGAACGCATCAACACACGGTCAAGGAGAATTTTTTGTCAGTTGTGAAGCTTTCACAGAATCGTTGCGTCAAACTTTTTGTTACCAGACCAAAAATTTCGCTATGCATAAAATAGCTCATTTGGCCACGTGATATTCTTGAACTGCTCAAGGACAGAACGACAAGGGATTTGCAGCCTTAACTTTTGCTCAATGAAGGAATGTGCTCTGGGATTTCACAATATATTCTTTCAAAAATGAAAACCACAATCAACTCAGTTTGTCTAAAAATGACAAAAAATAATCAAAAAATGGAATGAGTCATCATTGATAAATGGAATAAGTCAGATCACAAACACAAAACAATCACAGATGTAGAATAAAGGAAACACAATACATGAATAAAAGCTAGATTGCCAAAAAATTAATAAACCGAAAAAATGGGAAATTCACTGACATTCGACCCGGATAAAATCAAATCTTAATCTTAATCAAATCGCAATCTTAATTTACCTCAGTGAACACTGGATATGGCTATACTGAATGAACGTCGATTTCAGTTAAATTGATACGACTGTCATATTTTTGAAGTTCTCTCAAAACTTCGGTCCAAGACCAAGTCCTGTATCTTTTCTTTTTTCACTTTTCTAAGAATTAGCCACTATTATCCCCGAACAGTGGCGGATATGATATTATGATGCCCTGCGGGAATGTAGCAGCCCTTGGAGCTTGTTCATTCCCGCATGGCCATTATACCATATTTGGCAATGTTCGGAAAAAAGGGTACCGAATTCTTAGTAATGCGCGGGTAATTCTTAGTATGGAACTTGAGCCTTCAAACCTTACAAACAATCCCTGGCTAAAATAATACATATATAATACCACCAACAAAATCATCGTTTCTGTATAGGCGTATCAATAGCAGCCATAATGCTGCTGGCAATACCAAACAGACAAATGAACATGCCAATCACAATCACAGTGACATTTCGCAGGCTATAGAGAATTCGCTGGGTGCGGGTCCACTCTGGCCAATAGATGAGCATCTGCAGAGCGGGGGGGACCACGAAGGCAATCAGGACGCCCACGGAGACGCCAGTGATGCTGGTCAACAGGCTCAGGTGGGGAATGGCCATGCAGACGGAAACTGGAACAGGAATAAATGGAACAAAAAAAAACTAATTGAAGTACGATTATGTTATATCATATGATTATATGAAATATGAATCATGAATATGAATCATAATCAAATGAATGTGAATCAAATCATATGAAAAAGTACGTACGTACGTAAAACCATGGTTGGATAAAACCACCTTTGTGAAATCCGCCCTAAGGGTCTGCTACTGCTTACAAGTTGGGATTAACTAGATTAAACTAACTAGATTAACTCAATACTGAAGCATTCTTCTTTAATTGAGATACAGTCACTACTCACTCCTCTATGTTACTTGCATAAAAGAGGGAATCCATGTCGAGTTATGTGTCAACCTAATCCCGTTAATCCGAATTTGTAAGCAGCCTTCAAAGAAACGACTAAAACAGCCTCAAAAGAAATATCAAAAATTCACATACAGACAACCAACACCAAGAACACCCGAAATCCTCTTTCCAGCCAACTGTGCCACGCAGGATAGCTGTAGAATATTTTCCTGGTAATGGGCTGCCATATCATTTCCACGATGACGTACAGCTGCATTGTCCAGCCCAGAAAAACCGCCAGAGCCAATAGCAAGCTGACGCTGCGATAGAGGCTGAAACAAGGGGCCAATCTGATTGGTCCAATTGCCAGCAACACTGAGCTTTGATTGGCTAAATCCTTCTTTTTTATTTCCTAGCTGTAAACCGTGACTCATTCGTTAGTAGATCCACAGCCATGCATTTTAACCTTTCGACCCATTTGGCCGTAATGTTGGTCGACGCCCCCCATCCATGGGGGGGCTGCTCCCCCCCATAAAATTTTGATTAAAAATATGCCAGAGTACCTTTTTTTTTTTTTTTTTACCATCCTCTCGACTACAGAGATGCTCGGAAACAACACAAGTCGATCCCAACCTACGACGGTCAGGCGGATCACCGTGGCAAAACAGCAGGCATTAAATATATACACATGCATGCAAGCTAATAATTGTGTATGTAGTGCCTGGCTGCGGGGGGCCACTAAGTAATCCGAGGTTCACGCATGGGGAGCGGAAGGCCCGGTTTTGCTGGCTGTCCCGTGTCGCCCGCCCCAGTCAACTGGACCCTAATTACCGTTTACAAACGGGCGTAATGTTAATCAAATCTTTCCATGCTGTTTCATTTCTGTACAAGCGATGTACAGGGCATAGTCAGAAACTGGGAAGGAGATGACGGCGGAAATCGATCTTGGAGTCGGTGAGTATAGACTTTTTAATGTTAGTTTTCGTTATTTCTGCAAAGCATATATGGAATAACCACGTTTGGCTAGGCGTGGAAAAAATGCTTTTAGTCTCGTATTAAGCGGGTGCTCGATGTAGTGTTACGGATGCAGTAGACGTTTTATATCAAAGAATGACCTCGGAAGTTGCAGTTCCCTAGATTAGTGCACTATTTTTAATGGACATTTTTAGAGTTATATATAGATATCTTTTTACGATGTGTAAGGCTTATCTATGTAGATAAGAATTTTGGATACAGACTTGGATGAATTTTGGGAAGGTTAGGTGGTCGTTTTTGCTCTAATTCATACTTATAGTCTCGACAGTCTGACTACGCCCTGTTAAGGTCTGCGTGCGTGTGTTGAGGGGCCCTTCCAGTGACTGGGGCACCTCCCCGCAAGCCGGTTGGCCTTGGCGTAAGCGAACATTTAGCTCAATGAGGGAGTTCCCAGATATGTATATATTAATTAATATAATATTTAACTTACTTTTCCGAAAACTTACGATACTCGTTTTATTGTGAAAATGCCTGTAACTGACAAAACAAAAGCAAACAAAGCACGGATTATGCAGGAGCCACAATCAATAAACAAGACATGCGTAAGCGTGACTGTGTCAAAGCGAAAAATAAAACTTTAGTGTACGCCAGATGTCACTGCTGTAGACATTTTCACTGTTGTGTTATGGATATCTCTATACTAGTGAATTCTAAGCAGATAAACAGCAAATTGACAAGGTTAGCCTTGAAAAAGGAAAACAGCATAACCATGGTTATGCTTATATACACTATCCAGCACAAAAAACGACATACCTAGCTTCTTCAACCTATTAGATATTAAGGTCGTTGTTTTACTTTCGTCACTGAGATCGCGAAGTAGCAAACGATACCAGGACATGCACTGAAAGTATACACACACAAGCAACAGCGACACGTAAAATAACATGGCGATTGGTCAGCAATAAAATAACTTAAGCGTCTCAAGGGGAGGGGCGCAATTTAAATAATGGCAAGCGCCAACCTAATGTGTGACAATTAATTATACGTAATATAACTAAACCAAACTACACTAAATAAACTCACCAGCACCGTCTAAAAAAATTAAGCAAGCATGAAATAAACCAGAAATAAATGCATAGTAAGTGTATGTTAGTGCAAGCTGTGTGCGCCATCAGTTACACTCACACGGACTACAAATAACAGCGTCGTGCAGCAAGCAAGCAGCAAGCAAAATTAAAAATAAACACGAAAACCCTTCTTATTAAATGCACCATGCAAGGTAATTTATTAATATATTTTAAACAGATTACGAATGAAATAGCTGTTACTGAATCCATGTGGGTGTTTACAGGGGCACCCGGTGAGCAAAATTTTTATGGGACCTAACTACGCTCACCTGCTTGAAGGAACGCACTGGCCCCCATGCCAGAGTACCTAAAAGCTAACTTTCTTGTCAAATTTTAACTAAAAATAACTTCAAAACTTTTTTAGGTAAGTCTTTGCATTTACAAGGGAATAGGAGTGGCAACTCACATATCCACACTCTGCATACATAGTTAAGATAAAGGTAACCCGCGGATAGACAGATATCTTTTGGAGTGTCTACAAAGCCCTGGAGCGTCAGGGGCGCCACTTCTAGAGTGACTACAATCGTGGAGAGGGGGCAGCCCTTCAAGGCATAGTGCCATGCCTGTTTTATACACGGACTTATATCAGTCTTGAAAAAACAGTGAAATAACCGACGTCAATAACTAAGTACACACTGCTAGATTAAGAATTTAGTTACTGCACACCTGTAGGCGTGCATCTGAGTTATTAACTTATCGCACAGTATATTTAAAGACAGTCATCAAATAAGTACGTTATATTATAACTTTGTAGCGTGCACTCAACAACCATCTTTGCGCGCACTCGTTCATGCACTTTGCGCTTCACGTTACAGTGCGTATAAATTACTGAGTGCACACTACATCGTGCTATAACCTAACCCAGTCTTACACAGTGGACGGCAAATTTAGTGTGATGGTATCGGCGGCATCGTCGCCAAACTTGGAGTAGCCAAAGAACCCCACGGTGGTGAAGATCACACCGATCAGCACCGTCCCCGTGGCCAGCACCCCAGTCCAGCCACCCATCTCCCGGGGCTGACGCATTTTGTTTTCCAACGGAAGGATCTGAAAAAAAGATTAACTAGTCAAGTGGCTACAACGGGTTGCCGACCGGTCAGATCCCCTCTATTCTAGGCAAATGACCTCCTAATCTAAGCAAAGCACCCTCTATTTGTTTTCAGGAGCTCAAATACCACTTGAAAAACCATAATCTCAATTTCCAATATTTGACACCTTTGGCCCCATGGGGTATGGTACAATGGAGTGGGGGCGTGAAAGGTCCACGACGGTCCAATGTCAAAGTGAACCTCGGATTTATGTTCAGGGGCTCAAATTACACCTAATAATGTACAACTTTTTGAATCAGTTCTGAGTTTACAACCAACCCAAGAGATCTAGTATTTCATATCAACTTACCACCGACTGTCCTTCATAAGCATAGAGCATCGTGCCCGCATAGACTGCAATGCCGTAGAATGAACTGAATGCGGGCAGAGAGTTAATGTGATTCGGTGGCTGCACGATGTATTGTACCACCACGATGAAACCCACTGAAAATTATACCCTAATCATGTGATTATATTAATAATATTAAAACTAGATGTATCGATTAATTTAATATGAGTATTAATTATTAAGCACGTGTTTTTCAATCTCGACTAATTTAAGCTCTCATTATTCTCTGATAAAGTATAAGTCACCTCAGACAAACCTAGATGCGAAGCAAAACATTCTATCAAACAGATTTTTCAAAAGTTAACTTTTTCAATTTTCTTCAGTTCTATTATAATATTTTGTGAATATAAAATTCAAAAATGAACACTTTAAAATGGTTTAATAAAAAATATACTTTGCCCGTGTACGTCATTCGCTTAAGCTAGTAGTAGGTTAAGGTAGTTGATGTAAAACTCAATCAATTTTCTTCCCAGCTAAACTAATCGAGCTTTTCGTTAGTTTTTTCTAAAAATCACTAACATAAATCAACAAAATCAAACGAACCAATAAACACAATATTGCCAGCGAACGCGAAATAGGACAGGATGTCTAGTCTATGGACCTGATTGACCAGCAGAAAGGGGGGCAACATTAGGGTGAGCATAACGCGGAGTGGGGGGATCCAGGGGGCGTGCACGAACTCGAGAAACTAAAAATACCAAGGGGGTACAATTACAGTCATTTTTCCGAAACGAACTTACGGCCGTTTGCACCAACCTTAATATTCTCGAGTTATTCTTATTCTCATGCTATTCTCGAGCGCTGTTCACCATTTTACAGTATTCAAAAATAATACTCAGCGTATGGTAATTAGTTAATCTGCACCCATTATCAAGGAACCAGTGAAAAAAATCTAACGAATAAGTCTTTAGGGTTGAATGAGATCAGCTACTCCTGAGTTATTCTATTCTGGAGCTATTCTAGTTTGGTGCAAGCCAGTGTTAGTGTACTCTCAGTTTTCTCGCAAGATTATACGTTTTACGCACGAGAAGATAAAAACCTAGAAATATTATTCTGAACACTATAATATACAATAGTCGTTGGAGTCCAAAATTACAAACATGTTGATTTTAATCAATGCAAATTTTAAAAAAGACAACAAGGTCAGCCGCTAGGTTAAGGTCCTAGCTCTCGGTTGTATCCAAATAATTATAAAGATCTCATCGAAAATCTCCCAAACTCAAAATGAAATATTTAATAATATATATTATGTCACATATATATAAGTATTCCATATTATGTCACGTATATAATATTATATATATGCCCCACAGTTTACTACGACCTCAATCATTAGGGCAAATCTGAACAGCTGCAAAGCTCAAACAGCTCAAACCTACTGATTGCAGATTCTGGGTGATAAACAGATATTGCACCGAAGCCACACCAATCTGATAAAAACCAACCATGAAGTTACAGATATACCTGAAAGACAGAAAAAACAAATAAATGCTGGAATCATTATTTTTTTATAATTTTATTCTGATTTTTTTGAAAGACTTATATACTTGTGTAAATGAGAAGTATTTGTCACTGAAAGTTGAGTTTTTTACCACAGAAAATGGAGTAGTAGACGCAAAATACAATAAAAACTTACAACGCTTTTTTGCTATGCCGCATCAAAAAGGGAATATTACTATGGTCAAATGCTTTCTTAGCCAAATGTCCATAGTCTAACGCTGGCTTCCCAGTTCTGAAAAAAACAGCAAAAACCAATATATATATACAATTTCAAACAATAATCGTGCAAAAACTGAGAGAATTTTTCAAACAGAAGAAACACATGCATGGTTCATACTAAAAAAGGTTCTTAATTTTCGTTAAATACATTAGCCAATAAAATAAAATTATTAAAAACAAAACATCACAACAATAATTTAATAAAGTGGAAGAATACAAAGACTAATATATACTATACTATACTTTTCGCGAAACCGAACATAATAATAACTGTTCACTTAAGAAAATCTGCAAGAAATAAATACCTTGGCATGAATATGAAATTTATTATTCAAACAAGGCGAAAAAGTATATATATAATCTTTTGCAATTTTCATTTGACCGAAAACTTTTAACAGTATAAACCAAAAGAACTAACTTTTGACATAAATACTGAGAACAGTCAACGAGCACCAAGCCAAATAATATGTTCATGAATCCAATGATAGGGGACAATATCAGACCGGTCTAAAATAAAATAAAATATTCTAGAGTTAAAAAATAAAATAAATTACAGACCAGTTTTAGTTTAGCTATTAACAATATAATAAAATATTCGGAGACGGATGACCCTTCTAATCGATGCTTGAATAGGATATACGCAAATACACTACAATGATTTTATGCATAATAATATACACTACAGTGGTATATACATATATACAAAATTAATTAACCACTTATATATTGCATTTTACAGAGACCATTTTGAAATCATTTTAAGCAACCCCAAAGACTGAGGCCAGAAACAGAAAATCAGCCAATGCCAAATAGATTTTTATCTGCTATAGACTACATATATATATGCATAGAAATAATTATCTGGTTAGAGGTCTAGCTAAAAAATTAATGAATTTTACCATAAAAATCAAGACAATATTAAATAATATACACATACCCAGAGACCAGACTGCTTGAAGGCAATGGCCAATGATAAAGCCCCGGCACCAACTTCTGATCGAACAAAGTTCATCAGAGTTAATGTACTTCTGAAAACCAACATATTATCCAATTATTGTGTTCTCATTAAATTTGCAATTTCACACGCTGCTGTGCTCATCTCCGCTACGAGGCCACTGAGCGGCGACTGCATCCGTGGAGGCGGGGCATCCTCACGTCCGTTGCCTGTCTATATTAATGTAGTTGTGGTATATACGCATTTACCAACCCCAAGTAATTTATATATATAGATGGATAAGATGTGACCAAGTGTCTTGCTATCTTGTTGAAAGAGAAAAGTGTACTGAGTAAATTACGTATACTGAGTAATGAATATATAAATAAACTGAATTATAATATACGTATAGTAAATTGAAATTGGGGCAGCAAGGCGGTTCCTACAAGAAGCATATATACTTGGCCGAATAGCTCAAGCATATATGCGGGTCTCCCCGTTAAATTGGGGGTCCTCAATTCTTTATAACCTATACTCGTTTTCTTGTGCTTCATGCACTTTAATCGTATTTCTAAGCTGTATTGTTGACTGTTAACATTTCAAAAGACTTTTTCATAAACCCATAATACATAAATAAACTGTTTAGGAGTTTTTTATTTTACGTGTAAATCACCACACTTATGTTTTATTTATTTGTATATGTGATGAAATGTACTTTTAAATGTGTATGAATTTACAATTTGTATGTCTCACACTCTTTCACTCTACCGTCCTCATAGACTAAGATAAATCACAAAAATTTAAACTTTATGTCACTTCTGCTTTCACATGCCTAGAAAGTATATAAGTTCTAGATATTAGTGTTTTTTACATGCCCAAGGTCTCTTTCGCGTTTACGTCTATGTGATAAAATGTATGTAAGTTCTGCATATCTGCATATGTACTATATAAAGTTTTCTTGTGTGCAAAAAAGAAAAACTGCTCCACTGCAAAGATTCTTAGCTAAACTTCACTTCCCTTCTATTAATTTGCTGTCCTAACTTCACTAATCATTTTCAACTGAAATTTTCATTAACCACAGAGGACCTTCAATGAGCCGATGGCCGCCACTAACAGTTTAAAGAATTACTCATACTAGACTAGTATAAGTAATGTATATTATTGATAAAATAAGTGACACATTCTGAGAGCTTATGCTTAGCTTTCGGTATAACCCAAAATGATGTCCGGCACGTCCCTAAGAACTAAACAAACGGTGAGTACTGAGACTACGACAATAGAAGACGTGATTTTCGAGTATATAAGTTTTCAATACTTTATTATATAAAAGAACGCTACACAAACACAAAACGTTTGGGATTCCCCTGAGTTCAGTTGCTTGCGCCAAGGCCAAAAGGCTTGCGAGGAGAGCCCCAGTCACAAGATAGCCCAAGCTCACACTCATGCAACAATCAGCCAAGCCTAATCAGAAACATAAAAAGGGGGCTAACAATAGGAACGTAACCTGTCCTAGTATAATAGGACATCGGAATCTTGTGACTGGGGTAGGCGACACGGGACCGCCAGTAAAACCAGGCCTCCTGCTCCTCCCGCGTGAACCTCGGATTACTTGGTGGCCCCCCACAGCCAGGCGAACATACACATATACACATAATATGTTAAAGAAGCAACGCCTGCTGGCAAGCCACGGGTAATCCTCTTGGCCTTCTCAGGCTGAGGACAGCTTGAGTCGTTTCCGAGCGACACCGCAGCTGTGAGGGCGGTAAAAAAAACAAAAAAAATTGAAATTGAGTGAATTGAGTAACTTGAAATCTAACTGCCAAACTTCTGAATGGTAGTTCAATGCCTGAGCCACTTAGCTACTGCGTCTGCAGCAAGCCATGATGTATATAAGGGCAGGACTGGGGAATTTGCACCCAGCTATCCCTAAATATATGCATCACCCCAGTCCTCCAGACTACAAACAAAGTACAAATGATTGAATGATGCGGCACAATAAATAATTATGCTCAAGCTGGAAACTTACGAAACATAATTCTTTCCTTCGCGCACGGTAGGGGGTGGAGGTTTAATGGGCTTTTTCTCCCCCACTTCGGCTTCGGCGAGTTCTGATAGCAAATCGTCGGACGAATAGACGCCATCCATCCCGCCATAGTCCGGGAGGTCCCCCGGATGGGATAGAGTGGCCTGCAAGATTGGTCTCAAGCTTTCCTTCATGTGTGCCCACTAAAAAATGTCAAGCAACGTACGAAATAAACAAATAATTGAGAGAAAAAATCAGTTCAATCGTTACTATGAAAATCGCTGTCAAGCGGATAGTAAATCAATCAGCCCAGCATGAAAACAAGAAGTTCCTGGCGTTGCAAAACAAGTACAAAAATAATGGGTCGAAACTCGAAATGGATCCGGAAGCTAGCAAATCTGAAAATTTTCCGAAAGTTTTTGACATTACTTATTTGAAACAGCACATTTATATACTAAAAATGTCATTTTTGTTAGATTAAACAGTTAAAACGATACATTATACAGTGTATGACGCAAAGGCAAAACCATAGTGCACAATACACCTATACGCACATGCATATGCTTTTAATGCAATAATACACTACGCCAAAGCGTTGCAGGGATCCGGGGGCGGCAGCCCCCAGAAAAAAATGGATCAAGTGCAGTTGGGGGGGGGGGAATAGTGGACCTATTTTTTAGAGTAGAGCACCCTGAGGGAGCATTTTTTGTAATATTTGTAATAGAACCCCTATCTACAAATTTGGATTTTCTGAGCTATGACCCCTTGAAAACTGCATTTTCAGTGTTTTTGGAAGTGAACGTAGGCCAAAGTTCGAAGCCAAAAATGGCTATAATCCAAATGGCTATAAAAGAAAATCCAAAAAATGAAATAGGGATTCTTGGAGCAAAAATGCTTCCCCCAAGGTGCTCTACTCAAAAAAAATAGGTCCACTATTCCCCCCCCCAACTGCATTTAACCAAAAAAAAATTGGGAAAATTTTCTATTTTTAGGCCAAGTTTGGGCAATTGGAAACGTATCGAAAAAATTTTCCGGCCTAACCATAAAAACCAAAGGGGGGACCCTTGAGTAAAATTTCAGTCGGAAAAAATCGGGGGAATGCTCCCCATTCCCCCTCCCCTGGCTACGCCCCTGCCCTTTAGGCGCTTTACTCCAAAAAATAGGTTCACTATTTTCCACCTAACTGCATTTGTTCATGTCGACGATTAATTAACCAGTTTCCTGATCATGCAACATCCGCTGATAGTTTTTTCTGAAATTTTCTATTTTCTGAACCTGGTCACAAAGCCTGACACAGGAAAAAATCTGATTACAAAAAAGTTACAAAAAAGTTACAAAAAAGTTACAAAAATATTACAAAACGGGTTTTGTAATTTTTTTGTAACTTTTTTGTAATTTTTTTGTAACTTTTTTGTAATTTTTTTGTCATTTTTTTGTAATTTTTTTGTAATTTTTAAAAATTTTATTTTTTTGCTTCAAAGTTGGCAAAAACACATTTCAAGACATAAAAAAGGCATCCTGACCTTGAAACAGCTGTATTTTCAATTTTTTTCGATTTTTTGAAATATTTGCTTTTCAACGTTTTGTAATTTTTTTGTAACTTTTTTGTCATTTTTTTGTAATTTTTTTGTAACTTTTTTGTCATTTTTTTGTAATATTTTTGTAACTTTTTTGTAATTTTTTTGTAATTTTTAGAAATTTCATTTTTTTACTTCAAATTTGGCAAAAATACATTTCAAGACATAAATAGCATCCTGACTTTGAAATAGCTGTATTTTTAATTTTTGTCGATTTTTCAAAAAATATGGCATGCTTTTCAACGTTTTGTAATTTTTTTGTAACTTTTTTGTTTTTTGTAAATTGTTTTGCTTAAAATTTTGCAAAAACACATATAGACATAGAAATTGTGTCTTGACTCTGTAACTGCATTTTAACTTTTTACTATTTTTTGAAACACTTTCTTTTCAGCGTTCTGTATTTTTTTGTCATTTTTCTGTGATTCTGTCATTAATTTTGGTATCATTGAAGTTTTTTTGCAGCTTACATCAACGGTAAAGATGATGCAAAATCGTACTGGTGTTGAAGACGATAGGGATGTTATCCTTTGGATTCAACAAGATTCATGATCCCGTTATATATTAAATATGTATGTACATATATATTTAATATGCACATTTTCAGAATATGTGCAGATTTCTTCATATTTTTATCATATGTTTTCAAATATATCAGACTCGGATCCAGGAATTTTTTCCGGGGGGGCGACCCCGCCTCTACCATTACAAATACAGTAGAATACAAATGCATAGTTGCGGGTGTCTGGGGGCGGCTAGACACCTTTACTGTTTTTGACTCCGGGATACCCTCTAAAATCTGCAACTTCTATCAAGGCAAGGCACACAGTTGCGGGGGTCTGGCGGCGGAAGTCTTCGGTCAACTGGAGACGTATCAGACATTTTTTCCGACAAAATTTAAAACAACGGATGGGAACGTTACATCAGACAGTGCATTACACATGTAAATGTAGCATAATATACACGTGTAGACATGAAATTGCAGCACAATGCACTTTGATGAATAGGCTTTGATGAAAAATAATAACAAGGAATAGTAAGCCACAAAGTCGCAGGGGTCTGGGGGCAGCAGCCCCCAGAAAAAAATTTGGGGTAATTTTTTATTGTTAGACCAAATTTGCTCAATTGGAGACGTATCAGAAAATTTTTCCGGCAGGACCATAAAAACCAAAGGGGGGACCCTTGTGTAAAAAATCAGTGGGAAAAAATTTCGGGGGGAATTCTTCCCCCTGGGTACGCCCTTGATATGGAGCATAATGTACTCTTGTATAGCAGGCGGGGAAAAAACCCACCCAGGTTCCGGAACTTGGGTATATGGTATATACAGGTCTAAAAATTTGCCAGCGTATAGTACAGTCCCTGTAGGCAAACGTATATAAGCGGTATCCAAACGGGGTCTCGTCGGTATATACTTTTTATGAGTCAAAAATTTTGACCTCCCATTTTTGACCCGACATGGCTCCAAGGGAGGTGAATTTTGGACTTTGGAGTCTCATTTCTTAGCACTAAGAGATGCGAGCTCAAATGTAAAAACACTTTTACAGAGGACTAACCTTTCTCTATTCATGACAGCAGTGGCAGGTCTAGCGATCGACCGGAGGCTCCGGCTCCGGCTCCGGCTCCGGCCGGATTTGAGCCTCCGGCTCCGGCTCCGGCTCCGGCAAAAAAAGTGCCGGAGCCGGAGAATTTTTACTGTTCAGACTTTGGCAAAAAGTTCAAATTTGGAGAAAAAAATCACAAGGTTAACGAAGCGGTTAGTCGGTTACAGTACTTTATTACTGCCAGTTGTAATAGCGGTGACTACCCCTCTCTAGCATTATGTATTTTCATGTCTCTAATTGACTAAATTCGGCCTAAAATCAAAAGTTTCTCTCACTTTTAATCCAGGGGCTGCCGCCCCCAGACCCCTATAGGCTTGTTTGTAACTACGTGACTTAGTGACTTGAACTTGACTTTTAGCTCTGATGTTTTCGGCCGGTCAAATTCAGTACAATGTTTGCATATGCTGTTATTTCGCAAATTTTTGTGTTAAAATAGCAAGAAAGTTCATTTTTATGTACCCATTCCAAAAATTAAAAAAATCAGTCCCCCTCTAAGTTTTTTCCTGGCTACGCGACTGGTATACGCCTAAATTACAGGGGTGAGGGGGCTGTAATCTGCGGAAGCTAGATACATTTATGGCATTGTATCTTCTACAAAGTGTAATCTTTTCCAAATTGTCTATTTTTTTGGGTGTAATATAAGCTTCTTGACAATTTTGCAAGGTTTGACTAAAAGGGGTAGGTGAGGTCCGAGGTTCAGACGAACACCCTGAACAACCACCTCCCTCTGACTCCTGACTACGCCCTTGGCACCGCAGTCAAAATGCTATATATACTGCTTAGTTTGACCAAATTTTTGACATTTTGTCAATGTTGATGAAAATTTTTTGTGAGATCACCTAACACCGGGACCAGTCAGTGGCCAACTATATACTGGTCGTATGAGTGTGTATATAAAGACATATGTATAGGAATGGGGCGTGACTGTTGAAAAATTAAAGAATGCTGTTTCGAAAAAAAATTGAAAATTTTTTCACAATTGTCAACATTTTTCCTAATTGAAATTTTTTTAAAAACACTGCCTCCGGCTCCGGCTCCGGCTCCGGCATTTTATATCCGGCTCCGGCTCCGGCTCCGGCTCCGGCAAAATTTTACCTCCGGTCGTTCGCTAGGCAGGTCCCTCCTTCTTTCGTACGAAATTAGACCAGCAATTTCTGATCAGACTTTAGAGTTGTTGGAGTGACAGAATCTTATATACTAACTGAGCACTGTCAGGATATTTCCAGGAAGGCACTGGGTCCAGGACGGTCCACTTTTTCTCCTCCACAAAACTGATGAAATCGTCCTTGTCGCGGGGACCAGAGTAGAAACGGAAGACACCATCTTTGACGCTAAAAAATTGTAACAGTTACGTACCATATAAATAAACAAATAAATTTAATAATAACTAAAAAATTCAAGGTACCGAATTCATACTATGAATATAAAATAGTGCATCCACCTTACCCAGGCGGAAACAACTGGTCAAAGCGATTTCTCTTTAGCAAAGGTTTTTTTGTGTAAAATAGGGTGTATTTATACATCGGCCGCCTAATTTACAACAAAAAATAAAAATACACACTGATTTACACAGCCGCTCAAAAGTGGATAAAACTGCCTATTTTGCTAGTAAAAATTATAAAAAATCGCCAAGTGGCGACCGCGG
>JASANF010001751.1:0-22834 GCA_030248245.1 Trissonchulus sp. WLG1_4 | reverse complement strand
TCCCAGTAATTCTCTCTCTAGGGAGCAAAGAAGCTGACTGACACCTTCTGGTTTTTTGGCCATTGCTCAAGTTACGGGCGTCGTGCAGAGCTCGCAAAATCACCCTTCAATAACGAATTTAATGATGAACATAATCAGTCGATTAGTGGGCTAGGACACAGCGTTTTTAGTTATAAACAGGTGCTCAAAATTGTACCTCACCCTAGACTTATAATACAGCAACCGTGCGCTTGCCATGTTGAAGGCTAGCAATAGACTACAACACTCATAAAGAAAATGTTATTTTTTCGATGAAAAGTCAACTTTGCTTTTCGAAAAAAGTCAAAAAGGCAATATGCTTTTTGTGCAACGCGAGCTTATTGCACTTGTGACAAACAACTTATTGAACTAATGCTGCGCACTGCGCAGCCTATTGCTTATTGCTTATTATATATGATGTGCAACTTACCTGAAAATTAGTGAGTGACCCAATAGCGCGAACAGCAAAAAACAATACGATGTACAGTAAAGTCATGCAGACGCAACGATCCAGCAGAGCAAGGGCCACTATTGATTTTTTTACCACATTGTGTGTGCGTGTGTGAAATCCAGCTTGGTCGTATTGTGGTATAACAATTTTGCACGCTGCATCAAAAATCAAAAATCAAAAATCAAAAATCAAAAATGCAAACTTAATAAGGATTTTGATTTTTGATATTGATTTTTGATGCGGAGCTAAAAACTATCATTTTTGATTTTGATTTTTGATGCATGGTTAAATTTTAATTTGATTTTAATTTTGATGCTGCATCAAACATCAAAATTAATTTTGATGCACAATTTTGATTTTTGATATTGATCATCAAAACACACCTACTACAAACTACATGAAACTAAAATCAAGGAAATACGGAATGTGAAAAGAACAAACCATTGGATAAGACAGCGGCAAAAAATACAAAAACTAGTTGATGTATCTGTCGCACAAATTATGTTAGATGACTGTTTTATGTTTTACAGTTATTAAGACTCCTGTTGTTAAACACGTTAGATTTTTTACATGCTAATTACAAAGTTACGCCTGCTGGTATTATGAAACATTATTAAAAAGGTTGTTTGTTCTGCAGTTTACAATTTTTCAGATGTTACTGCCTGTTACTCTTGTTGACGAAGTGGCCTTTTTTTAAATATTGAATACAAAGTTGCATATAAAAAAACCTGACCTTTGCGAATTACATAATCATGGCCCGATTTATCGAAACAAAATGTTCGTCGTTGAAATGTTTGTCGTTAAAAAACAAATGTTCGTCGTTGAAAAATAAATGTTCGTCGTTGAAAAACAAATGTTCGTCGCTGAAAGTTCGTCGTTAAAATTGTTCGTTGAAAAAATTTTCAACGACGAGCTGTGGTATTTTAGAACATTATTTTATGTTCTAAAAGACAAAAGCTTTTCCTTGAAAAAATTTTCAACGACGAACATTTCAACGGAGCTTAAGACATCCGTTGAAATGTTCGCCGTTGAAAATTTTTCAACGACGAACATTTGCTTTTTCAACGACGAACATTTGTTTTTCAACGACGAACATTTGTTTTTCAACGACGAACATTTATTTTTTCAACGACGAGCGTTTTCAACGACGAACATTTGCTTTTTCAACTACGAACATTTGTTTTTCAACGACGAACATTTGTTTTTCAACGACGAACATTTGTTTTTCAACGACGAGCATTTTTCCTATAATTACGTGTTATGTTTGTCGTTGAAAATGTTTCGATCAATCCACAATTTTCAACGACAAACATTTTCAACGACGAACATATTCAACTACGAACATTTTGCTTCGATAAATAGGGACCAGAAGAAATGATTTTTTTCACTTACCGTTTTTTAAGAACACAGGATAGTTCCCAATCCTATGGTCAGACTTCATTTTTTAATTGATTCTATCAATATAACCTTTGTTTTTGTGAGTGTCAATCTGTTTCTGTGAGAAGTTTAAAAAATGGTTAGGTACCAGCATTTAGTTATTTTTCACGGAAACTCCGACAAAAATGATGCACATAAATTGTTAAACATTTGTACTGTAAGCTCAAACTCAATTAGTGGGTTTGGGTTGGGTATGGGATTTATCGAAGCAAAATTTTTGTCTTTGAAATTTTTTTACCGGCGAGCTTTGGTCATTTAGAACATAAAAGAGTTTTTAACGGCGAACAATTTCGACGACGAACACATTACTTCCATAAATCGTGCCCTGCAGGAGTTAAAACTGAGTCAGAGTCACTTGATTCAGGAGACAAGTGTAGGTTATAGCACGATGTAGAGTGCACTCAGTAATTTATACGCACTGTTACGTGAAGCTCCAAGTGCATGAACGAGTGCGCGCAGCGCACGAGTTTATGCACGCGGGCTTCACGTGCCAGTGCAAATGATTGCTGAGTGCACGCTACAAAGTATTATAATGTACTTATGTTATAACTGTTTTGAAATAACAGTGCAATAACTAAGATGCACGCCTACAGCAGTGCAATAACTAGATTATACGGCACGATGTGAATCTAGCAGCGTGCACTTAGTTATTGTCGTAAGATACTGCACTGATATTTCAAGACAGGTATGATATAAAATATAGTTCTAGATACACTTTGTCTCCCTTTAACTCCGAACAGAGTTTGTAGCAAGTGATTTTGGTCTGTTACTGTAGTTCACTGTATGGCTTCTGGGCTAGCTAATATTTCTATTAATAATAGTTTATTAAAAATGAAATTCCGATATTAAAATAACGGTATGTTTAGCTGTATTTGTCCGTCAGAATGAAATTTCGGTGTACGAAGTCCGATTGGCTGGTCCTATTTACTGTAGCCGGCATTCTAGCCGGAGCCATTATCGGCATTGTTCTTCAAAACGCACCAAACCCACTGAATCCACGCCAACTGGCATATCTAGAATTTCCTGGCGATCTTTTTATCAGAGCCTTGAAGTTCCTGATAACTCCCTTAATCTCCGTAACTTTAATCTACACTTTTGCTACGATGGACACAAAATCAGCCGGTAAAATCGGAGTCATCTCCGGCGTCTGCTTTATTTTATCGACTTTGCTGGCTTTATTTATTGCCGGACTGACGGCGGTAATTTTGCGACCTGGCGTTGGAGTCGATTTTAGGCCGATTGCTGAGACAAATGATCCGGACTGCGCAAACGGTTCGGTTCTGGACACTCTGTTTGACATTTTGAGGTAATTTCAGCGTGCGATTAATAGTTGATTGTCAAGGAATAGAGTGCGGTTCTTATGTATATAGTGTAACAGTGTAATATCGGTGCTATAGTTGCTTTATATGCTAACGTCTGACAAAGAATAGTTGCACCACTTGAGAAAACGAAACACATGATTTCCTTACGAAAAGAATAGATTTTGACTGATCAATAGTATAGCAAATAGTCGCAGAAGTCATGCCACTAAAATAAGTAAGTGGCGCATCTGTTTTTTGTCAGACTGTAGCTGATAATGTCCACACCTGGCTGCTACGAGCCGTATCAGCTGTTACCTATCATCTGTGCTGCAAAAACCAGCATCACAAAAACCTAGTAAATGAGCCCCTCATCTTTCCCTCTGCAGACCAGCAATCTACCGTTTGAGCTATTAATAGGTCAATACTGGGCTGAAGTCAATGAATGGCTTTGAGTATCTAACGGGGCTATCATACCTACTTCACATAAACGCGTTTTAGGTAGATACTAGATAGTACTGGTCTATAAGAGGCGTTTTCTAATATAACGGCTTAATTTTTGGGTTTCGTATGTACTCACTCGCACTAGCATTGAATTTTGTACTCACAAAAACTAGCAGAACAGAAAACTTTTTGTAATGTTGAATACTTATAAGTACTAAATCTGATAAATGTTTTTTTTTAGAAATATGGTACCCGAAAATGCGTTAGAAGCTGCATTCAAAGTCTTTAAAACGTGCTACAAGTTGCCGTCAGATAGCAAAGAAATAATGTCCAATGCTTCCAGTAAGTTATCACGTTTTCAACAACCATTTTTTGCTTATTTAACCTTCGTTTTAACTTAAATTTTTTCAGTGCCTATGTTAAATAAACTTAAACGATGATAATCTAATTTACTGCAAATTCAAGTTTAATCCTAATTTAATCCAATTTCGATTCAGTTGAATTGATTGAGAGTTCAATCCACTGAGGATAGACTACTTACAACAGCCGTACAATTGTCCGTCCAGCCGGCAAAATTACAAAATAATCACGCCATAATCTGATCTTAAACACTATTTGTGGTGTGATTATTTCGAAATTTTGCCGGCTGAACTGACATACGGTTGTAAGTATGAATCGAGCCTATGAACTAGAAATTTCTCTAAAATTTAATCCTAATCTGATTAAACTTTAAATAAAATCAATAAGAGTTTCCAATTGTTCTGTTTCATTCTTTATGTTTTTGTTTGTTTGTTCTTTGATAGCTAATTTAACGCAGAGCTGGGATGAAGCACCCATCAACACAGCAAGTGACGGAATCAATATATTGGCAATCGCATTTTGCTCTATGGTATTCGGAATTATTGTCAGTCAGCAAAGAGCCAAATGCAAAGCACTGATTGATGTTTTTGGTGGCTTCGAGTTTGTCATCATAAAAGTGACTGAATTGGTTATGTGGTGAGTATTATTGCTCACGACATTGTTTTTTTTAAAGATTGAAAATCCTTTGACAACACTTGCACTACAGTACCGACCAAATTTACTTGCTACAGACTCCGGAGTCACAGCTGAGTGGGAGTCACTTGACTTCGGAGTCAAGTATAGAGTTGTATATACTTTGACGCCGGACTTCAGTGACTTCGATTGCGCCTTGACTCCGAAGTCTGTAGTCCGCCTTGACTCCGAAGTCTGTAGCAAGTAATTGTGGTCGGTACTGTAGACATGTAGTAATTGACACCCACATACCTATGACAAGAAGAGTATGACACTCTTCCTATTATGCCTAGCAGCGCGCGTCCAATGCGCAGCGCGAAATAGGCCTTTTATGTACGGTTTTGAGGGGGGGGGTACCCCCCCCTCAACTGAAGACCCCGTACTCAACTGACGGGGGTACCCCCTACTCAGTTCGATACCCCGTGCTCAACTGAGGGGGGGGTTCCCCCCCCCCTCAACTCAGCACCCCGTCTTCAGTTGCGGGGGGGGTACCCCCCCTCATTTCAAGACACTGACAAAGTCTTTGCGCTACCCCCCCCCTCAGTTCAGTACCCCGTCTTCAGTTGAGGGGGGGGGTACCGCCCCTCAGTTCAGCACATCAACAAAAGTCCTTGTCATTGTCTTGAAATGAGGGGGGGTACCCCCCCCCACAACTGAAGACCCCGTGCTCAACTGAGGGGGGTACCCCCCCCCCTCAAAACCGTACATAAACGGGCTATTTCGCGCTGCGCATTGGACGCACGCCCGTAGGCATAATAGGAAGAGTGTCATACTCTTCCTATTATGTACTCTTGCTATGACACGGACACAACAGCGTGCAAAATTAAGTCCAGTATGCGGCAAATGCATTCATTAAGCATCACCCATTTACTTTTAAGAACATTTGCAAGGGTCAATCGTAAACCGAAAATAAAATATGTTTTACTTACCAAATTAATCAATAATAGATTATATAACTTGTTATGTTTCCGATCACACCCATCCCAACACCACCTAGTGGTTTCACACAATAAACACCAAATTTTTCAGCTCCAATTCACCATATACCGCAAAAAAGCCGACGAAATATTTTTGACAACGGTGCATAACTGCTGATAAAAATTTGTCATTGTTTTTATTATTTCATATTCTTAATCTATTTCTATTCATATAATTCATAAATAGGTCCTGAGAAAGTTTGATAAAATTTGGTAGAAATAGGTAAAGTGATTGTCAATAAAGTTATCAATTTTTTTACATTTCATATTTTTTCATATTTCCTTTTAGGTTTTCTCCCATCGGCGTAACCTTTCTGATTGCTGTTCAAGTGGCCAAAATGGTAAATATTTCAGCCGAACTGTCACGTCTTAGTTACTACGTTCTGGCCATTATTGTGGGTCTGGGAATTCACATGTCAGTTATGTTTGCATCCATTGCAATTATTGCAAAAGAAAATCCTTTCCTGTATTTCAAAGCCATTGCACAAGCTCTATTGATAGCGCTTGGAACCGCATCAAGGTACAGAAAAATTAGAGTAACATAATGATAAACTCAAAACAGGGTGTACTGCATAAAGGCAGTCTTAGCTCAGTCTTGCTAAACGCATTTTAAGGCTAGCAGAACCTGCAAATTATGTAATGGTCATATATGAAATTGTTTTCGGTGTTGATGTGCTGTTGTTGTTGTTGTTGTTGTTGATGCTGTTCTTATTTAGACATGGTAGAAAGGTTCAGACTTCAAAACTAGTTTAAGAACTTCCTTTAAATAAGTTTCAAAACTAACATTTAACAAACAAACTTTTTTTACGTTAACAGTTTAGCAAACTGTTTACGAAAACATTATAAAAAACAAGGTGAGGTTTTTTTTTGCTGCTTCCTTTTTATAAATGCACCATTTTCATGCGTCATCACATGTAGTCAATACGGTTCAATGATTGTACGAAAGTTAAAAAAACGGTTCGTCATAAAAAGACAATACACGATGCCTCTCAACAATATCAGAATTGACACCGGTTAGAATTGGCTATTTTAACCCGTAAAAGGTCGGGTCATAAACAAAACAGTTTGTGGTTATGATAATACTTTTGAGCTTCACTATAATTGTAACTATAACTAAGAAAAATAGGGATTCTTAATAAACAAACACCCTTTAACTTCAGCATTAGAGCTACAAGCAATTTTTGAATCTGCAGACAACTGATTTACCATATTTATTATTATTATTATTATTTAAAGGACCAAGGCTCGATTCATACTTAAAGCCGTAATGTCCATTCAGCCAGTAAAATTACGGAATAATCACGCCACCAATAAGTAGGTATATAAGGCTGTGGCGTGATTATTTCGTAAATTGCCGGCTGAACGGACATATGGCTGTAAGCACAAATGAATCGACCTTAATAAGGTGTCCCTTTTTTTGTTTTGTTATTTCAGCCCAGCAACCATACCAATTGCTTTGAAGAATCTGAAGGAAAAGACCAACATTGATTCGAGCATAAGCCACTTTGTGATTCCCGTGGGAACAGTTTTGAACAAAAATGGCGCCGCAATCTATTGTTTTATCAGTGCCGTCTACATCGCGCAATGCGTTGAACCAGAACTCGATTCAGCACGGGTGCTCACTGCAGGGTCAGTCTGCTAATAGTGGCCTACTGCTAAAGTCTGACAAAAATAGTTGGACCACTTGAGAAAACAAAACATGTGATTTCGTTACGAATAGAATAGATTTTGACTATCAAGAGTACAGCAAGTAGTCGCAGAAGTCATGCCACTGAAATAAGGAAATTGCGTAACTAATATTTAAAATCAAGTAGGTAACCTGTTTTCTCTCAAATCAAATATTCTATTCTATGTTCAGCCTGGCGTCCAGTATGGCTAGCATCGGCGCCATGATTCCCCAGGGGGGCCTGGTGTCTCTGATCACAGCCCTGGGGGCCATGGAAATACCAGTGGAGTATTTTGTGCTCATTTTGCCCGTCGAGTGGCTAGTGTAAGTTGACTGTTATGGTTTGGTCCCAATTTTAAGATCGATTCATACGATTCATACAGCTGTATGTCCGTTCAGTCGGCAAAATTACGAAATAATCGCGCCACTAATAGCGTATAAAGATCAAACTGTGGCGCGATTTTTTTGTAGTTTTGCCGGCCCAACGGACAAAACGGCTGTAAGCATGAATCGACCATATTAATGATTAATAATAAGTTCTACCAGATCGTAACGAGTTAGGGTCGATTCATGCTTACAGTCCGTTCAGTTGCCAAAATTACAAAAAAGAAATCACGCCATTATCGGACCGGAACGTTATTTTGCCGGCTGAACGGATATATAACTGTTAGCTTGAAGCGATCCATTGCGCGAGCAGTTTTAGAAACGCAGTAAAACCCAGCAAGAACAAATAATATTTTTTAGTCAATTTGTGCAAGCTAAGACAAGCTACCAGGCTACTGGGCTAAGAGTTTTGTAACCAATGTAAAAGAGCAATTTTGAGAAATTTGAAAAAAATTCAGAAATTTAGTCTTGTATACAAAAAATATTACTTTGTAGTCTTTGTTTCAAATAGTTTGTTGTATGTTTGAAAATCTCTGCAAACAAGCACTTCTGTTGACGAGTGCACATATTTCTACATGACGACAGTGAGTATTATTTTACCGTATCGGTAAAATTAGGCGCGGCATGCACCAAAATTTTTTGTAAGTAATCCTTCTAATTTCATTATACAGATTTGAGATTACAGATGTTATGCAGAGTTTTATCTTTATCCGAGACGGAATCTGTCACAAGATGTAGGAAATTTGGCAGTACTAAAAATCTGTTCGACGATTACGTTTTACGCAGGTCTAGGTACAGACGATTTGAGAATTGACCGGTGATTTGGACTGATACCCATGACGTTTTTGTCATTCAAATTTGGAAAAAAAACAAAATAAAAACGACAGTTTTAAAAAAAATCCAAAAAAATGTCAGAGCTGATGGGAATCGAACCCACTAACGTCTGTTTTGTAGTCACACACCTTACCATTTAGGCCACAGCCCTGTTCGATGATTCGACTAAAATCGTAACTAATGGTACGAGTATCCGTGTAAACAATGTTTGGAGGAATGCAGGAATTATCGATACTGCAGATAGATATCCATTGTCAACCTGCCACTATTATGAGGAGACACGCACACGCTCACACTTATCACACACACACACGCGTACACACACGTGTGCGCTGAGAAATGCACACAAAACGTGCATGAGACAGCCTGTCATTCCTGCAGGCTTCAGTCTCAGGGCCTATTCCTTTACCGGATTAAAGGGTTAATTATAATCGGACTAAACGGTTTAAAAATTATGCTGAAAAAAGCCATTCCAAAACCTCCGGATTAAACGGACTTAACAGCTAGCGCGCTGATTTTTAAGTCTGTTTAGTCCGATCAAGCTGGACTTAATTTTTCGCGCTAAACTGTTTAACCCGGCAGTTTTGGAATGGATCAAATTTATAATCGGACTAAATTTAGTCGGACTTAATTTAGTCCGGTGTCTTTCCTAAACTTAAACTTCCCGAATCCCGACACAGATAAATTTGGATTTCTGGTGCACTATAATGTGTTTTCGCACCAGCCAATCAGTTTTGACTTCGCCTACAAACTTTTGTCTCTGATTGGCTGAGCAGTTGAAGTTGACCATTAACTCGCTGTTTGAATACAGCGTTTTCGCAATATATAAAATTTACTTGCAGCGGCACATAATGCAAAAAAAATAGCTGCAAATGATGACATATTAGTTTTTAATATCCATTATATATAAAGACTATTTAGCACGTTACCGTTCAGCCGGGCGTAGCCGAGTGGTTAAAGCGTTCGCCTTCACCGCGCCTGGTTGGATACGAATCCGACTTACTTAAAATTGAATAATTTTTTTGAAATTTTTGTTTAAAATCCTACATAATATCCAAAAGCTTTTTAGAAACCCTTTGTTTAAAAATTTTTAGATTTTTGATAAGAATTTGTTAAAAATTGACCAAAAAAAGCAATTTTGACGAAGATTTTTTGGAATACGTTTTTAAAACGGATAATTGAAATACACCATAAAATACCCCAATTATTCAGCTACAATTTGATATATAGATCGTCCAAATCGGTTAAGATAATCATAAGTAGCAAGCGAATAATTGGGGGGTACCGGGAAGTTAAGTCCGTTTAATCCGCGTAACAGAACGCGGACTAAAACTCCATGTTAAATGCAGCGAGTGGACTAAAGGGACTTATTCAAATCCAGTTTAGGAACGGAAATTTTTTAATCGGACTAATTTTAGTCCAGCTGAGAGTTTAATCCGGTGGTAGTTTAGGAATGGGATCGGACTAAAAAGTTTAATCCGGTGGTAGTTTAGGAATGGGTTCGGACTAAAATTAAGCCGCTGACTTATTTTAAACCGTTTAGTCCGTTTAGTCCGACTTGCCATTCGGTCCAGTCTCGGACTAAAATAAGTCCAGTCCGTTTAATCCGGTAAAGGAATAGGCCCTCAGTGATGCACTGAAACTGAATTTGATTTACACGCATTTTCAGTTTCAGTGCATTAACTGAAATTAGTATGCACGGCCGCTGAGGCGGCCGCGCAAAAAGTAATTCAAAGTTATATCGTCGAAATCGTTACTACTGCATTAATGGATGTTTACAATTTTTTCAATATTGAGGTAAAAACATTCTAAATGCATCCATCCCACTGTTTTATTAGTAAAAACATCTAAAAAGTAATTTTTTTCTTTGCACTTATTTGAATTATACCGGGCTAACTAACTTTTGCATAGGATATAATATGATATGGGCCTTTTTGTATAAACAACTACTTGAGTTTTTGTATGTAATTCATATGCTATTAAATTTAGTACTGCTTTATTCCTTTGTTTCAGGGATCGTTTGCGAACAATGGTGAATGTTTATGCGAACATTGTGGCAGCAGTGATTGTAAATCGATTCTGTGGCGAAACATTGCAAAAGGGCGAACAAAACCTTGACAATTGTGTAAATGTGTAAAATCCTTTGTATACTGTAAACTAGGAAAGTGTTATGAACCAATGTTCTGAATAACGATAAAACAGTAAAATACTAAATATGTAAGTGAAAAATTGCTTAAGGGGGTAGTGTCGCGAAAGCAGTTTTGCTCATAGGCTGTGAAAATAGAACTTTTGTTTTGAAGTAGTACATTCAATGAGAAGCTAGTCCAACGTTGTACGGTATCAAATAATTACTGCCAGACATCACACCATCAATATTGACAAATATCTTGGACCAATCGTCATTAGTAAGCCAGACTTCACACAATAGGGACATAAAAGTTCAAAAAATCAAGCCAGATATCAGATTGGCCAGCTTTTGAAGTACACATAATGTGTGGACGCACAATTTTTTGCGACAAATAAGAAAAAATAAAATTGAAGGTTCGTTTTTCTTTTGATTTGAAAATAAGCGTCTAGATTTTTCACAATTTATCATTATTGCTGTTACTATTTTACAGTTTAAGTAGACCTTCATAGTTCAAACTAGTATTACTCCACAGCCGCTGCAGTAATCTGCACTAAATTTTGTGTGCATAAACTACAACATATGTGCTATGAGTCTGTGTAAACATCTTAAACAGAAAAATTGATAAATGTGACTAAAAAACGGAATGTGAATAGGTTTTTTTTTCGTCATTTTTCCGACTTTGAGACATTATTGCAAACTATATGCTACACCAATTTTGCTGAAACTTGGCAAAATAATTTGCCTTTAGATATATTTTTATAATATAGAAAGAACAATTTCTAACATTCTCTAAACAAGTTTTACAGTCGCGCAAAATCGACTGCTTTCGCGACACTACCCCCTTAAGAGAATTAGCTTTCTAGTGTCAAAAAACGGGGGGCGGGGTGGATTCATACTGAAAAAAAAACAGCAACCTACTGGGCCGATGATGAGCTGTTGTAAAATCCCTTCAAATACTGTGGCCTATCTTACTTCATACTATTATCACGTATGAGTCCAATATATACAACCATTAAAAAGTAGAATATAAACAATCAATTGCACTTCGTGTTTTGGACTTTTAGACTTTTAGATTCCCAATTGGACAAATGTCATTATCTAGAGGTGTCTGAAAGGAAGACCTTTATTTAATTCGTGAATTTCCATCATAACCCTCGGAACCTCACACCAAGAGCTGGCTTTCGCTGGCTAGACACTTGCAGTGGACCACCTGAGTCTAATGTTGTTTAAGTTTTGAGATTTTAAATCAGTTAAAGTTACAGTTAAGTTATTAGCCAAAAATTAAATCAGTTAAAGTTACAGTTAAGTTATTGGCCAAAAATTAGATCAGTTAAAGTTACAGTTAACTGATAACTTTAACTGATACTTTAATCAGTTATGGGTCAAAATTTTGTGGATGTATTAAAAATGCACGTTTTTATTAACTAACATGACTTACAACTTTACAAATACATAACTTTTAAGTCCACAAAACTACTTTTGGAAATGATAAACGTTTGTATTACACACACGTGGCTACCGGCTACAGCAGTGAACGTGGATTTAAAAAATGTTAATTCAATTGTACTTCTTTTATGATTTTTAATTTAAACATGCCCAGTTTTTCCTTTCTAGTTTAGCTTTGCTTTAGTTTTACATATACCATAATTCAATTTACATTTGACTACCTATTCTATAAATTCTAAGTATTCTATCCTATACTATTCTCAAATTACCTGCAGGCAAAGTAAGGCTACTCCCTAAAGAGAAAATATAGAGCTACTGAGAAAAAGTGTGTACATACATTGCAGTGGGACCGGTTCCACTTTACCGGTTCCGGTTCCGGTTCTAGAAAATTGCCGGTTCACTGTTCCAAATGAGAAAAAAAATTAGGATAGGTTGCAAAATAAGTCACAAGTTAGTTGTTTAGTTGTTCAAAATAAGTTCCATTATTTTTATTTCTGTTATGCACAATGTTTTTGCGTATTCAAAGCTCCAAAGCCTGCACATAAAATATAAACTATGGCTGGTTCGGTAGCAAAACTAAAATGTACGGACAGAACTGTGAAAAATTATTGATGGTCAAAGAAAAATACGATGGAACAGGTTGGAACCGACACCATGCCGGTTCCGGTTCCGGTTCCTAAACTCTGCCGGTTCGTTTCCGGTTCCATCCATGAACTGGTTCATGGACGTTCGTGATGGAAGATTGTTTTGACAAGAGTTCGGTAAAAGAGGGCTTTATTTTCGTGCCATTTTATAATGGATACGGTTTAGCAGCTCTAGAAAGTTTTATAAAGCTTTGTCAACCTTATCGTGAGTTGTAACTCGATTCGGTGTTACACTAAAGTGCAATAACCAGACTTATACTGCACTCTGCAACGTGCAGTCTACTTATACTGCACGCTGTACTCGAATCGATTTACAAGTAACTTATAGCACTGGTGGTTGTGCTAAAAGTAATTGATACGCATGTGTGAAACCCTCGTGCAGGTGCACTCGTGCGCTTTGCTCATACGTATAAATCACTTATAGCACTCCAACCAGTTGCATAACTCATACTTATTAAGCTTTCGTGCATGAAATTTTCAAAATTGCATGTCCAATCTGTGGCTGGGATTTGATCCGTCACCACAGACTGCGCCTACGTCACAAGGACAGCTTTGAGACTGTACTGTCACGCCTAACCACTCGGCCACCGGGTCGCTTCACTCGGATACCTAAAGTATCCTCGTGAACGACACGAATCTGTGAAACATCAGGCCGACAGGTTTCACTAGTGCGAGACAGTGCACTCTCAGATGTAACCAGAACGCAGGAAAGCGTTAAAGCAGTTGGTTAGTAAATGCAATTCAATAGGTTCAATAGGCGGACTCAAACATTTAATTTAATAGGTGTTTTTTAATATGCTCAATAGTCTCGTGTTGCGAACACGAACGAACAGTCTGACCCAAAAATGATGGACACTGAAGGGGTAGTTTTATTTTGACTGAACCGTAAGAAATAACACCATGAACTCCTATAGGAATCGAAAGCTCTTGGCGAGATGAATGCGTTCCCGTATTTAGTTCCGGTCTATATCCGGTCACTGGAAAAAGTACCGGAAAAGTTCGAGTTTGAGCAAATCGTGATAGCTACTAGCACATGTTTGGTATCAGTCGAAAGCTCTTGAAGAGCTGAGGTCATTTCCGGTGTCATATCCGGTCTATATCCAGTCACCGGATACTAAAGTGAAAAAACCTGTTTTAAGCTTTGCGCAGCAGATACAATGCTAAATCGAATAGAAGTTCGAGATCACCTAATAAATATGTATTACTGTATTTTTCACGCTTGTATGTCCCAACCGGATGTAAACTGGTTCTAGACTCCGGTTTTACGCAGTATAATTATGTAGGAAATCATTCGAAAGGTCTGAGTGAGTAGATATTGAATATGCTAAAAATTTCGGTCCATGTCTGGTCACCGGATGTAAAATCAGCAAAAACTTTTTTGTCACTTCGGCACATCCGGTGAGCTAAATTTTTGTCATTTATATCTTTATCTTAAAGCTACACTGAAAGTTTCATGCCTCTATCTTTTGAAAAACGTTCAAAACACAAAACCGTGTACGATAGAGTATATCCGGTTGGTTTAGTTAAGCGGAAATTTGCAATAAATCAAGTTTGTGAAATGATAACTGCATGAAACTTTTAGTGTAGCTTTAATATGATGATATAAATGCATATAACAAAATTTCTGGGCACCCGATGTGCCGAAATAAAAAAACGGTTTTTGCTGATTTTACATCCGGAGACCAGACTTGCACCGGAATTTTTAGCATATTCAACATCTATGTACTCGCTGAGTGCTTTAGAATGATATCCTATTGTAACGTAGCAAGATGTAACGTAGCAGCGGTCAGCGTAGTAGGCGGGTCTTGCAAATTGCAACGACAGCCGCATTGTAGTGTAGTTAGAAGTTCTGCTGGGGTTGATAAAGGCTGTTAGAAAAGTTAGTCGTAGCCGGGATAGTGTAGTGGTCAGCGTGCGCGTCTGCCATTACACGTCTGCCATATTCCGGAGTGTAGCAGAAGGCACAGGTTCGATTCCTGTCCTGGTCTTTTCTAGAAAATGGTATGGGGGGCGACCCCCCACATAACTATACTGCGTAAAGCCGGAGTCTAGAACAAGTCTACATCCGGTTGGGACAAAGCCGGAAATCGCCCGCAACTGACCAGATTTGAGACGTACAAACATGAAATTTTCAGTATTACATATTTATTAGGTGTTCACGAACTGTTGTTGGATTTTGCACTGTATCTGCTGCGAAAAGCCCAAAACACGTTTTTTTATACAGTATACAGTATATACCAACCAACTTTACTTGCTACATACTCTGGAGTAAAAGCAGAGTCGGAGTCGCTTGATTCCGAAGTCAAAGTATAGATGGTGTATGCTTTGACTCCGAAATCAAGTGACTACGACTTCGTGAGTACACCGGAGTCTGTACCAGCATTTTGGCTGCACCGTCCGAGCGGAAATTTAGTAGACTGGCAGTAACTGCATAGAAAATAAATCATATGTACAATGTATCTACTTATGAATGTCAGAGTAGCTGAACAAGAAACCAGCATTTTTAGAGAAATAACTGAAAATAATTTCAGTTAAAGTTATCAGTTACAGTTAAGTTAATTTAACTTAACTTAACTGTAACTGAACTGATTAAATTTTGGCGAAATTAACTGATAACTGAACTGATTTAATCTTCAGGTTATCAGTTAACTGATTAACTGAACTGATTAAGATTTCAATAACTGAAAACATCCCTAGACCTAGTCTCCGAAGACTGACGTTAAACGGTATTCTGAAAGGTAGTCTTAGTTGAGTCTTGAAAATTACACTGAAATATTGATTCAAATAGTTTTTACAGTCATAAAAACTTGTTTCAAACTAATGGGTGCACTCCAATACCTTCAAGCTGTGTAAATAAGCAATTGTTAGTGTAATAATGATAATTTTGCAACAAAATTTTTTGAAAAAAAATTTTGTACAATACTGAGTACTAAGACGGAATGCTGACACATTCTAAACAATAACTATTGCTACCGATAGCTTAAATTTGCATTTTTTCACGATTATCTAATTTCGCAAAAACCTTGTTTAAATTGGTTAAGAGAACTTGAGAACATGTACATGATCCTTGACAACACTCATGCGGCTTTAATTTTTCAAAAAATTTCATATAAGTGCTGAAATAAGGCTTAGACTAGCCTTAGACTAGCTGAAGGGCATGTCTTAATTTCAATGGAAAACCAAGACTAACCTACATAAGACTGACGTTCTTTATGCATACCGATTAGTATTTTTAGAACATCCTAATGAAAAATTCTACACGTATTACATACGAATTCCAAAGGGTGTTCTGACACGTTAGTCTTAAAAGTGTTAGTCTAAGGGCTTAGACATAGTCTGGACTGAGTCTCCGGAGACTGCCTTTATGCATTCCACCTTCAATGTTTGCTGTAACTTACTATACCCAAGTTGAGAACTGTGAAGTGGTGATCTAAAAATTGTAGTTTTAGTTGTAGCTGATTACAATCACACCACTATCTTCTTCTCAACAACGACAGTTATCATGTTGCGTTCGATACTGGCAGTTTTGCTGGCTTGCAGCTCAATCGAATCAATCATTTTCCTGCGAATATGTCTATACAAAATGCCAACCACACTTTATCCAAGGTCAAGTGTGGCCGAATTAGATGTCTGCCTCTATGAAGAAATAAACAGCGACCATTGGAGCAAGTTTTTTTACTTAAAATTCTTAAATAACGACCAATACATCACACCTGGTGTTGGCTTTCGCATTGTCAGCAGCTGTAGTGGTCAACCAGATGCAACAGTCGATGGCCATGATTTAGATCTGGTTCGAGAATGTTTCGACAAATCGGTAAAAGTATTTTTGTTTAGTTACTGCAAATAATATTCAAGCCACAGAAATTTTGTTATTCGAAAGGGTTCTATTTGGGGTTGAACGCAGTTGGGGATTAGCAGGCTAATATTTTTCAGGAGAAAACCATGGTTAAGCATCTTTGCTAGAAAAACTATTGTTTTTATTTGAAATCAAAGTAATTTGAAAAAGATTACTATATGAAATATAATACAATAAATATAATACATAAAAGATAAAAATAAATAATTACAAATAATAAATGAGTAACTAAATAAATAAATAAGTAAATAAATTAAGATTAAATTCCACTTTAAAAGCTAACTTACTTTGCAACCTTTACAGTTTGCGACTGGTATTAAACTCAGCAGCGGTTACTGATATTTTGTCACTGTACACGGTCATTGTAGGATTGGGTCTCAGTTTATAAAGTTTCTCAGCCTATAAAATTACAAATCAGCTGCCAAAATTTCGCAATATCGACACTTCGTGTTGGTGACAAAATTCATGAATTCAATATTTGAAAAGGCCAGCAAAGTTTCTCTCACATATACAGTATATACAACATATATATACAGTATATATATACTCTCACATATACAGTATTCTACAATAATCAGTCAGCCCGAAGTCAGTCATGATTGGTTCTGAATTCCTTGTCAGTAAACTAACTCATAGGGGGAAAATCCCCAAATCGAAAATCCGGGGTGTGGCTCCCCAAAGTTGGGTAAAAATGGCACCTGTCAGAAATATAGGTTATTTTAGGTCGATCATGGGCGGATGGTCCCAAAAAAATATCAGGAGGCACCCCTTAAAATTTAAACCCAGATGCATAGTCACAAGCTTCAATGTACATATGCACTTTCTGGAAGTAAACATTGAAACTTGTGGTTACGATGCCAGTAGTTCATCAAATTGTTTTAAGTAGGTAACTGTAATAGGCTGATAGGTTAAAAACACTGGGAACGCAAAAACCTCACATTAATAGAAAATTTTCAAAAAATAAAAAGTTGTGCATTGACAAAAGCTTAAGGGGGTAGTGTCGCGAAAACAGTCGATTTTTCGCAACTGTAAAACTTTTTCGGTAAATAAGACAATAAGACAATTTTTTGATAAGACACTGTTCTTTATATATTTTGAAAATATATGTTAAGGCAAGTATTTTCGCCAATTTTCATCAAAATTGATGCAGTATATTGTTAGCAGTCAGATCGTAAAGTCGGAAAAATGACGTTTTAAAAACCTATTCACATTCGATAATTTCGCCACAATTATCAATCTGTTTGTCTAGTTTGGTTGCACAGATTAAAAGGCCTTATGTTGTACTTTATGCACACAAAATTTAGTGTAAATTGTTTTAGTAGTTGCGGTGTAATTGCTGTTTAAACTGTGAAACTGTGCGGAAACTGTTAAGTACTCATAGCAATAATGATACATTATGAAAAATCTGGACGCGTAATTTAAAATCAAAAGAAAAACTTACCTTCGTTTTTCTTTTTTTCTCATTTTTGGGGAAAAATTGTAAGTCGACACGTTATGTGTACTTCACAAGCTGGCCAATCTGATATCTGGCTTGATTTTTTGAACTTTTATGTCCCTATTGTGTGATGTCTGGCTTACAAATGGTGATTGGTCCGAGAAGTTTGTCAAATCGGTCGTCTTGGGTCAAGAAGTGATTATTTGGCACCATACAGCATTGTACTGGTTGCTCAGTGAACATAAAATTTCAGAACATGGTTGCTCAGTGAACATAAAATTTAAGAACAAAAAGCTCTCTTTTTGCAAACTATGAGCAAAACTGCTTTGGCGACACTACCACCTTAATGCGCAATCGATGATGCAAAAAGCAAGTTTCTACCATTTACCGTTCCAATGATATTATCATTATTGTTTTCCTGAAAATAAGAATAGTATAATACATTTAATTATTACCCAGTTATGACTTCATTATAACACTGATTGACCCCTTCTGTTTAAGAGCAATACGGATTGTCCTCGGCTTGGACGAATGGTTGTAGATTGTGAAATTGTGATTGAAAACAATGAAATCAAAGCAACACTTCGAACAACAGTCCAGCAAGGACAAAAACTAGAGACAAAACTATTAACTCCTTGTTGTCCTGATTATGGTTATGATGGTTACGATGGTTATGATGATTATGATGCCCAAACAATCTACGGCTACGCTCTTGATATTGTTATTCCTGAACAGACAGAAAGGCTTTTTCTGTCAGACACTCCATATCTCTTTACAAGTCCATGTCTTGTGTTCGCACAACCGACTAAAACGACAACGACAACTACCACAGCAACGACAACGACAACAACAACGACGACAACAACAACAACAACAACATCAACAACAACGACAACAACAACAACAACAACAACAACAACAACAACAACAACAACAACAACAACAACAACATCAACAACAACGACGACAACAACAACAACAACAACATCAACAACAGAAATAACGACAACACTGTATGGTGTTGTCGATGCTGCCTCCTCAAACAGCTCTAATCACGACAGGCGGCATTCAGACCAGCAAAAAAGTAATGCTTTGGTTTTATTTCGATAACCCGGTTCATACTCGTCATCGTTTATGCGTACACAGCTACCTAGGCTACTTGAAATCGACTGACAGGAAGTCCCGTTACTGACTGCGCTGGAGTGTCCTTGATATCTCAATGAGATGAGAGCGAGAACTCCGTACTTTTCGCTACGAGGGTTTTACCACCGTAGATCAGAACGCAGTCATTAATTATAGTACCTATTTGTATTTTGCCAACAAACTTAATATGTGAAAAAGTTTTAAAAGTTCCTTCCAGCGTTTGGTTTACTACACCCCCTTAGGCAACGTAACTATGTAGACTAGCAGTAGGTACTAGGCCGTTACACATGTTCCCATGATTTAGTTTTTAAGCAAAACCTACCTAAGCAGATTTTTTTGCATGAAGGTGGTTGATGTCAATTCTTCAATACAATTTGTTCTTGTTCTTGTTCCTATGTTCTTAGGGACAAGTTTTATTTTCACCAAAACGTAATATTCTCTCAAGGGCAAATATTAAGTCTATTACTGCTATTATTACATTATGTTACACTTTTGTTCGCATTATACTGCTTGCAGTCAAGTTTGCATAGGTGGATCATATAATTTCAGATTCATCCAAAACTGGGAAGAGCATTTTGGTAATGATTCTGGTGCCGCTTTTGATAGCGTTCCTTTTGTTCATAATAATCATCAGTCTTGTTGTGTGCATTCCGCAAAAACGAAGACGTGCACTGAGGAAAAAATTGCAGCGCAGAAAATCGCAAACGAGAAGTTCAAAGTCACATCAGCCTAGCGGAAAACAAAGTGTGACAGAAGTCAGTGGCAAACAGTCCAGGAAAGGGTCACCGTCAAAACAAAGCGTAGCAGCACCGAAAACGGAGAAACCGAATAGAACTTACGTAACGACGAAATCAGCTACAAAAGTCAGTCAAACGGAAACTCTGTCAAGTATGAAAGTCGGACCACAGATTTCGAAGAAACAAGGCAAGACTCTGAAAAAATAATGTCGAAGTGCACTGAAGGGGCCAATCTTTAAAAGTTTGACTGTATCCATTCACATTTTGCTTACAAGCGCGGATTTTTATCAGTTGAAAATTAGAAGAATATACTGAATAAAATCTGAAAAATTCTGTTAATTTAATTCATCCGTGTAGTAAAGGGTGTGTTTGTGTTTACTGGTACTGGTAACTATGTATCACATGCGAAATGAGTGATTAAGAACAGTATTTTCAGATGTGGCACACCGGAGCAGGCCTTCAAAACGTAAAGCTGTGTGATAAATTTGAGCAAGGGTGTGTGTGCGTGTGTGTCTAATTTTATGATGATGCCTGTGGATGAAGAGCTCTGTAGGCAACAAGCAAAGCTCAATGCAAAATGCGCATAGAAATGCCAAACCTATATTATCTATCATTGAAATGAAATCTGCTGCGCAGCAAATAATCGTAACATTAGAATATTGTATGAATTATCGCATCGACTGTTGTAAGAATGTGTCTTGTGTACAGCACGCTTAGTTTTTATAAATTAATTTTAAATCCAGATTTCGACAGTATTCCAGTATTTTTCGTATGCTTAAAACGAAAGCTGATTTCATTTGATTTCTCTGCAAATGCTGAACAAATTGTCTTTCACAAACGCTGCTATGTATTAGCGCCATGCTTATCAGAGAATTGCTTTGTTGTCAGATGACGTATTTATCTAGAAATTGTGTGCAGATTTGAAATCGTGTCTAAGACAACATTTATGTGTAAGTATGAATTTGTTTTAAAAACTTGAAATATTTTAACGTAGGTAGACTCTGTGTGAGACTACATATTATGTGCACGAGACAGTGAACAGCGTAAGATTGGTGTTTATAAATTGAGACAAACATAAATTGTAAATGGCAATTTGTAATGCAATAAAATGTACTATGATGCTGGAACATACTATGCTGATATTAACAAACAAAAAATGCTGGAATAGCAGCGGTACAAAAATATGACTTATTCAAAATATAAGATAAAAAATAATAAAACACTGCGGCAATCAAATATATGGACATTTGTGATACAAACTGAGGGTCGATTCATACTTCAATAGGGCATACGGACAAACGGACATAGGGCACACGGACAAAGCAAGTTTTGTCCGTTTTTTCATTCATACTTTTTAGGGCAAACGGACATTGGGACGTACGGACATACGGATGTACGGGCCTACGGACAAAGGTGCGATTCATACTTTTGAGCCGTATGTCCGTTTGTCCGTATGCCCTACAATTTCGGGCAGAGTTGAACTGAATTTAACTTTGCCGGACATACGGACAAAGTGAAATTGTGCCGTTTTATACGGATGAACGGACATACGGCTGAAGGGCAAACGGGCATACGGCTGAACGGACAAAAGTATGAATCAAACGGCCGTTCTGTCGTTCATTTTGTCCGGATGTCCGTTGGTCTGTTTGCCCGTATGTCCCAATGTCCGTATAGAAGTATGAATCGAGCCTAAGTCATGTTTCTGTTACAAAAGTTAGATTGAAGGCTTTAAGTAGAAATTTAAAAACTTGATGTATTTTAGTAATTTTATTGGTTGTCATGATCAATGTAAAAAAATTAATTAAATTTAGAGGATTAGACAGTTCTTAACAAGCGTTAAGTCTAAGATCTGTGTAGAAAGGACAAACTAGAAGCATGTGAATTCCATCTTAATTTTTGTTCAGTTATTATGTACTTTATTTTTATTTTTAATTTTACCTTTTAACTTTTTACTTTTTACTTTAAAATTTTTACTTTTTACTATATTTTTACTACTTTTACTTTTACTATATTCAAAACATCTGCTATAAATAACACGTAGATCCGTCTATTCTAGTGCCAATTAACACGTATGCCTTCACAGTGTAAATATACACTGTAGAAGTTGGTAGGTCAGAAAATGCTTTGTTTGCGTGGGTGTGTGTGTGCTCATGCTGCGTTGTGATCAAGGCTTCAAGGTTCGTCTATAGGAAGTGTACGTAGAGAACTCAGAGCATTTCACTGCAATGGTGCTGTAAGCAAACCTGTTGCTACAATGTTTCATTGATAGTTTATCAGCGTGTCGACACCATACAAAATTGTCTTCAAACTTCAAATGACGTTGGTAACCTTACCATACTGCGGTTATGGATGTCATTGTGTTGTTTATTATGTCAGAATAGTTTGCCAAAAACTAAATATCATGACTAAATTTCAACGTATGTTTTGCAGTTCTTAATAATAACCAATAGCATAGTTAAATACTAATTACTATTTAACTACTACTACTTAGTGCTTAATTGGTGACTCCAGTTTAACTATTAAAACCAAAAACCACCTTTTGTCAACATGCGATCAAAAAATTATTTCCATCCAAAAACTTCTGATAAGTAGTAAGTAGTAACTACAAATGACGTAACCTCCTGATTCCAAAAAGTATGCTCGCAAAATACTATTTTAAACAAATAGCTTAAAGGAATGCACGTCACGTAACACTGAAAGCAACTACTAATGCCAAACCATAGTGTGAAATGAGATAGGCCCCTAGAGTACTTAAAGGGATTTACGACAGCTCATTGTCGGCCCAGTAGCTCAACGGTAGAGCGCTGCTCTGCAGATCCAGAGATGGGTGGTTCGAATCCCCCCCCTGGGTCATTCTGATGATGATGCTGAAGTTCTTTCTGTAGAATCCCTTCTCCCTTTCTT